>JABFPR010000218.1:0-12228 GCA_022817345.1 Neoscelio sp. ZL-2020
TAGATGAGAAAGCATATTACGACAAACAGATCGAACAACTCCAGGCATTTAAAACAGTCATTCATGGGAAAAACATTTCCATTCAATATAATTTAAGTATGACCATGATAGATGGCAAAGTGTGTAATGCAATCACCAACACAAAATCTGCTCAACGGTGTTATCTCTGTCAAGCGACGCCCACCCAATTTAACAACATTGACGAAGTTTTAAAAAAACAGATAACCGCCGATTATTTGCAGTACGGACTGTCAACTCTTCACGCCTGGATTCGATGTTTTGAATGTTGTATTCATTTGGCATATCAAATGAAAACAAAAAAGTGGCAAGCACGTAAAGAAGAAGACAAAAAAGAAAAAGCAATACTTAAAGCCAACATTCAAAAAGCATTCAAAGAGCAATTAGGCATTATAATCGACATGCCAAAACAAGGATTCGGTAGCTCGAACGACGGAAACACCGCTCGACGTTTCTTCGAAAACACAGCAACATCAGCTTTGATAACTGGAGTTTCCGAAGAATTAATCCATCGTTTGCACATTATTTTGCAAGCGATTTCCAGCGAACGTCAAATCGATGTTGAAAAGTTCCGAGCTTATGCCATAGCAACAGCCAGACACTACGTCAACGAATATTCCTGGTACAACATGCCAACAGCAGTCCATAGGCTCTTGATCCACGGACCAGACATTATTTCTTCGGCCATTTTACCAATCGGTCAACTATCGGAGGATGCTCAAGAATCAACTAATAAATTAATAAAACAATACCGCCAAAGTTTTTCCCGGAAGTTTTCGAGAGTTAAGACTATGGAAGACGTTTTTAGGAGATTGTTGGCAACCACGGACCCCTACATTTCGTTTCTACGGAAACCATCTCCAAAGAAACTAAAAAGTTTGTCCCCTGAAGCTGTTGCCCTCTTAGTTCCTGTGGCAGAAGATTATGGAGATTCTGATACAGATGATGAAGAGGAAGTTTTCGATGATGACGAAGCTTCAGTAGCAGAAGAAGAAATAGAAGAATCCGATGAAGATGCAGTAACAGAAGAAGAAAGAATAGAATCTGATGAAGGTGAAACAGAAGAAGAAGAAGCAAACGACAACTGATAATTATAAGTACTGTTTGTAATTGTAATGTTTGTAAGTAATTGTAACGTTTTACATCATCCTATATCCTTTATTCGGTTATTTATCGAATATTTTCATTTTTTAAGATATTTTTTTCAACTCTTATGTTATTACAATATTTTTGTATAAATAAAAAGATCTATGACTGTTTATCCGCCATTTTGGACACAATTTTATATTTTTAAATTTTGATACTCATAATCTTTATCACCAACATCTATAATTACCAAAATAAAAATTGTATATGAATGAAATTATTTTTTACCAATTTTTGGTCCGCCATTTTCAATCCGCCATTTTGTTTTTCAATTTTTGATATCATATTCCTAATCAGCATCTTCGATAAGTGTTATATACTAACTTTGGTACGAATTTGACAGCTTTTTATATTTTGGCCACCTTTTTGGGATTCTGGCCCACTGTGCGTCAGTTCATATGCAACCCAATGTCCTTCTTTTTGAATCATTCGCAATGATTTCAACCGATCTGAAATTGCTTGTTGAGTCACTCCTAATGTAAGTGCAAGTTCTTGTTGCGTTTGGCATGAATCTTGATCCAATAATTCTTCCAATTCCGCGTCTTCGTACACTTTCGGCCTTCCGCAACATTCTTTGTCTTCGATGTCAAATTTACCGTTCTTAAACTTGTGAAACCACTCACGACAACTTCTCTCACTTAAGACAGCCTCACCATATGCTTCTACACGCAAACGAAATGCCTCAGCTGCAGATTTCTTCAAATTGAAGAAGTAAATCGAAAGTTCCCGCAAATGACGTTTATTCGGCTCAAAACTCATACAAAAGAATATATTGTACTGATAAAAAATCACTAATGTTTTAAGGTGATGTTGTTGACTGATGTCCAACCTTACTTTAATGACGTTTACATCTGACAATTTTAACCATAACTTACTGGTGGCATCTACTATTATCAAATGGCGGAATCTTATTTGTACACCTGATAATATAATAAACATATTTTTTTTGATTATCTGAAAAAATAAGTAATTAAATAAGAAATTGAAGTACAAAAGTTAATATTTTCGAGAGAACTATTGAATGGCAACCAAATTAAGACGTCTCCTCCCCACTTCTGGGCAGGGCGTGCGTAACGTCAGCATCATAAATGGATATCCGCGAATTTTTTTATATATTCGGATACTTCGTGAAGAAACAGTAAACTATTATATTATTATTATTTTTTATAAAATTATAAATTTCAATGTTATGAGAAGATTTTAATTTTATTTTTAACTTTTTGTTTTGTCCATAACGGTTACAGTTATAATAATGAAAAAAAATAATTGAATAAAAGGTCATTATTTTTCAACGGAAAATACAAGAATAATAAGAATTGGGGATTTCCACATAAGATTCTGTATTACCCCCCATCATACATAGAAGGGGTAAGATTCTGAACTTAGCCCCCACTATTAAATAGCTCACTCGAATATATTAATTCTTTTTTTCTTAACAGTTTATTATCATAACATTGGGAAAAGTCACTGTGCCAAACCAGTATATCTAACATGTTGTATCAACAGAAATTGTCAACTTAATTTTGTATGTTGGTCTTAGTTGAATAATATGTTTGATCAACATATTTTTATGTTGGTCCAGTATACAATTTTCCCTGTGAATATATTATTATTATAAATATATAACTATTAAATAATTAATTAATTCTTTTGCAAGACAATCTATCGTTTCTGATCTTTTTACAACACCATGTTTGATTATTTATATTATATTAAGTGTTAAACTTAATTCCTGCTGATCACTACTAGAAGTCGCCGACTTTAACCCAGGCGAGATTTCGGTAGTCAAGTCGCATGTCCCATGTAGTTTAGACACTTGTGATAGCGATTCAGTCATCATAGGTTAGAATTCTCGAATTTAAAAAGTAGCTCGAAATATTATAGAGAAGGTAATTTTAAGCCGGAATCTAAATGAATCATGAAAAAGACTGAAAAGTGATCAATTTACAATACCGAATAATTCGAAAAATGTAGTTTCTATAAAGCCGAGGTTGAACTTTTAAATTAGTTTCTATTGATGATAGCTTTTTATTACATATTCTTATAATTATTCTGCTATTCCTGGTTCATACTGTTGTCTGTTGACAATGCGAGTCACCTTTAACACTTTCATCGCCTCCAAGCGAGCTATTTTCAGCCGATTCGCGTTCTCTTTTGTGCTGAATACGTATGTTTTGCTCTCGAATTATTTCTCAAGTTCCTAACAAGTGCATTGTAAATACGAGTGTAGTCCCATAAGTACTCGATCTGACGTATAGATGGCGGTTGTTGTTTGAAAAAAACGACTGTGGTCGAAAGTACTAACTTTATAAAGTTTAAGTTTGAATACGTTACCTTGTTTAGTATTTGTTTCAGATCCATCAATAGTGATCGCACTCAGTGATTTTGTAAACATGGAAAAATTGGTCATCGTTATGTGATACAATGCTTTAATTTTAAAGGTCTCATAATAACCAATATCAAAATGAAGCTAGATTCAACTCTGGGAGAATCTGCTCCTTTATTTATAATAATAAAATCTTTGTTTAAAACAACGCTAGAAATGGCGATGGAAATCCACAAAACGTTTTTAGATGACCGTTGACTGAAAGTGTGCGAACTAACAGACATGGTATGCATTTCAGAACGTGCCGTACATCGCATATTGACTAAAAATTTGGACAAGAGAAAGCTGTGTGCAAAATGGGTGCCGCATTTGCTTACAATGGAACAAAAACAGCGTCGTGAGGATGTTTCAATCGAGTGTTTGGCGATGTTTCACAGCAATAAAGCCGAGTTTTTGTGTTGATTCATAACCATGGATGAAACATGGGTATATAAACACTTCATACCTGAGGCGAAGGAACAGTCAAAACAATGGACTGAAAGGGGAGAATCGGCTCCAAAGAAGGCGAAGAGATTTCCATCTGCTGGCAAGGTCATGGTGTCTGTTTTGTGGAATAAGTTTCATTGCTTATCTTCAGAAATGAAAAACAATCAACGGCGAGTATTATGCGAATTTAATGCAGTATTTTAGTTATAATATCAAGAAAAAACATCCGCATTTGGCGAAACAGAAAGAGTAACTTCATAAAGAAAATGCACCAGTTCACGCATCCGTTATTACCTAGCATTAAGTGGCTAGATGGTAATAGATTTACCAACTATGAAGATGTGGGATCTGCAGTTGATGGCTATTTTGAGGAGCTCAATGGTTCAAACTTTAAACAGGGTATCGGAGCTATTGGTCATCGCTGGGAAATGTGTATTGAGCTTAAAGGAGACTATGTTGAGAAATAAATATATTTTTCCCAATTTTTTTGTTTTCTTTGTTAGGTCGGATATTTCTGGGACTACTCTCGTACATGTTCTTGTTATTATAATAGTACAATTGTGGCTTGTTTAATCTTCTCTTTTGTTTTTTACATGAGTAAAGATAAAGATAATAACGTTAATATTTAATATAGTAACAAGCGTCGTGATATTTATTTTGTTGCGTTTCAATTGTTGATAAGATTTGTTATTCCTTATCTTTAGTAAAATTATATTTAAGGATTTAAACCTAGAGGAGATTTAATTATGTACATGCACATTAATTCAGACATATTTTAGTTGATCAAACTATTTTATTTCAGAGCAGGATATTTATCCAAACTTAATCATTCTATTTCAGTTGTGTATGATATAACATGAGTTGTCATTTCAGAAAATTACCAAAAACAGATTAGGATTATAAATATAATACGAATATTTATTTTATAGATTAATAATTTAATATCCAAGAAACGTAATACAAAGAATTTTGCAGAATTCGTATACAATGTATCATCCTACATTCGGGACTGTATTGGTTCTGGTATATGGCTGTTCAATTTTGTATTTATGAATAAGGTAACTATATATATTTTGTTCACGAAAAATTCAACCGTTTCATAACATTCTGTACTTACTAAAATCAATGCACTCAACTCAAATTCGTCGAAATAAACACACGAAATATATATACATGAAAATATCCAGATAACAACAATTGGCGTACCGATGCCACAGAACTGTTGCGTTCGACTCTCTTAAGTCTTATCATTTTCTTGGCCAGGATGCAATTTTACCTCCTGCTTTATTGCATTATTGTAAAGATATCAAGTTAAATCTGCATAAAGTTTTAATCCGTTTTCGGCATTGTGAATGGTCGATCGGGTTGATCAATGAATATACAATCCTAACCTCACAAATAAAATCTTAAACGTCAGTTTATACATTAGATTTAATTCATTTTTATGTAAATATTTTAATCCTAATTTCATTAAACTCTAAATTTAATTTAATATCTTGAATTATTTAAGATAATTCTGTATTGTTAACTAGTTCATTTCATGTCTGGTTATAATAAATGTTCGTGAAAGAAGAATTAATTTTTAACGAATTAAAACAATTAGTTCCTCGAAGAATTATAAATCAGTAACTTCTCCTTTATTAGGCCATTAAGAACCATTCCATGGGACTTAATTAAAAATCTTTTAAAATACCATTTAGATTTTTCATACTTCCTATTTATTTAACATACATGTTATTTTGACTACGTTTCGATCCTCTCAGCGGGATCCTTATTAAGCCTGAATAATATAAACTAGTGTTTTTTTAATATATAAAAACCTTAACAAATGGTTTATATCATGTAACATATTTAATTAAATTTAACAGGATCAATGTCTTACCTTCATATGTATTAGCATTCCATTATTAATAAAGAAATAAACAATTATGCATGACAAACAACGTCCACCATTAGCCTCCATTTGGATTTGTCAGTTATTAAAAATCCAAAACCGGATAAAATGATTCAAAAGTGGGTTGTCAATGATTAAAAAATATAAATAATAATAAATAAATAAATACAAATCATAATGATGAAAAATTTTGTTCGTCACCAAAATGTTGTCGATAGTGTAAATGCTTGATCCGAACTGTCATAAATTAAAATTTAAATATCAGAAATCAAACGGAATATTTACAATAGAATTATAGGTCCGTTACTTTAAAAATAAATAAATAGAATAAATAGATATTGTATAATACTGATACATATGAATTAGAATGATGAGAAAACGATTTTGTACATACCAGAATCAAAGCAGACCATGATAAACAATATTCAGGCCATCGACATCTGTTCTTTCATTCATTGTGTTTTTCTTTTTTATGATATTAGTAATTTCTTTAATCAGTCGTTTTTTATAATTAAACTCTCTACATAAAATTTTAATTTGATCATGGTCGATGTCATGGTTCTAATTAACACGGTGTTTTGTCAAATATGTATGTTTACCAGGGTCCATTTTATGTTATCTTTTTAAATATTTTTTTGTTTGTCCAACATATACTTTATCACAGTTTTGGGGAATTATTGAGTGAAGAAGGAAAAGGGTTACAATTGATTAAAAGAGGCGAATGAAAAGAGAGAAAGTAAGGAGAGAGAAAATGGGAGAAGGGAAAGGGGTAGTGAAGAGATGACTGAAGGATTGAAAGTGCAAGAGCGCAACTGGGAGCGTACCGGAAGTCCCCTCGCTCGTGGCTTGCGGTCGAAATGCGTTTTGATGTAATAGAATAGGGTATGGATTGAGTGTGTGGAGTGTGGATGAATGAAAGGGAAATTTTTGTTATAATTTTGTAAATATTGTAAAGCCGTCCGGGCTTAAAACGGGTCTTTTGTACGCCCTGATGGGCCGAAGGATAAGAATAAAATAAGTAGTAGTATTTAATCCTTAAAATTTCATTTAATTATTATGTAATTAATTTTAAATTATTAAACGCGTTTTTATATAATTCATATATGTAATTTATTTTTCTTCTTTTATTAATGATTGAGGGCCAATTGTACGAACAAAGGATAAACCTGTGATAACTTTATTCCATGGTTAGCACTAAAAAAGCGTTGGTACAATGTTGTAGCAACGTTTTTTTAGTTAATTTAATTTATGCAATTAAATTTAACGATGATATGTTATGAAGAACTTGATATATTTATTATTTAGTTTGTAGTCATTATATAATTATTCTCCGTATTTAAAGCGATTGAATTTTGTTCAAGGATCAAGGACAGCATACTCAATCGAGAGTGTTTCGTGTCCTGATAAAAAGGGAACATCTGACTAACCAAAAAATGTAACATTCTCAAGATCATTAAATACAGCAAGATCAAACCAGGTATGTGATGTCGAAGTGTGATAAATCGGTTTAGAGCGAATGAGGTTAAGGCTATAAAAATAAAGAAAACTAATCAAGAACTGAGTGTCATAATAATCACAATTTATGTCAGCATTGACATCACCAACGATTAAAACGTCGGAGTAGAGGTGACAAGTGTCAGAAAAAGCATTAGTAAAATCCGAAAGATATCAAATTTGAATTGGACGATAGACTATAGATAGCAGCAAAGCAGAACTACCAGGCCCTCCAATCTCCACCATTAACAATTCCGGTCACGAACTGTATGTGTCTGCTAATATGAATTAACGTTTCGCCTGAATAGGCTTGCGGGTATATATACCGTCACCATCCATCCCGTTGTGGTCATGACGAATAAGAAAATAGTTCGAAAGTGCAACAGTTGCGTCGAGCGTATGTTCTTTCAACCAGCTATCGGTTACAGCGATAACATGTTTATTTTTAGCGAAATAATCACGGAATTTATAGTCAATGATTGCGTGTTAACAAGAGCTACACAAAGTGACCGATTTACTTTTGATATTGAAGAACATGCTAGACTGACATGGATTTCATTACATGAACCCAAATTGTTCTGAAATGGGGAGAGGGAGAGATTGAGAAATGGAGTGAAGGAGTGTGAGAGAATGTGAGTGTGGGAGTGAGTGTGAGTGAGAGAGAGGGAGAGTGATGTGCATGGACCAGGGAGTGCTGTAGAGTGGGAGGAAGGAGTAGGGGCGAGGGGGACTAAGGGAACGAGGGAGAGAGGAAGAGTTGGTTAAAAAGATGGGGTGCAGCGGAGGGGGAGAGGGACAGTGAGAGAGAGGGAGAGAGAGTAGAGAGACATTGATTTAAATCCTTTATTTGTCTGAGGCACGTATCACGTTTGGCTGTTACAGTTATGATTACAATTTTTACAATGATTGATACAGTATTACTAATTTGTCGTTTTACGAGACACATGTTCAACGATTTTATAACTCATATATTATCTTTAATAATCAAGACAATATTAGATTAAATATATGTAAATACGCAACTTTCTTTCGGTTACAGTAGCAAGTAAAGGAAAACTCAAGTTATCAACGTATTAATATTATCGGGTGTACAAATAAGTTTCCGCCATTTTTTATTAAAAATTAGGAATTTATTTTGAAAGAACGGTACCCAATGTTTTATTCAAAGTATTGTCCATCGCTCGCCACTACTTTTTCCTATTTTTCTGGCAGCATACGGATTTCGGAAGAATGCTTCATCTTTTGAGGCTCTCCATGAATCGACCTAATTTTTCGTATCTTTATATGATGTGAAGTGTTGCTCAGACAGGCCATACGCCTTCGATCGAAACAAGTGGAAATGAGAAGGAGCAATGTCTGGTAAATACGGCGGGTGGGGTAAAACTTCCCAATTGAGTGTTTCCAAATAGGTTTTAACTGGCACCACAACATGTGGACGAGCATTATCGTGCAGGAGAATAACTTTGTCGTGTCTGGAGTAGTAGTGGGCGCGCTTTTCCTTGAGTGCTTGACTCACTCTCATCAATTGTGTTCGGTAGACAGCCCCAGTAATGCTTTCGTTCGGTTTAAGCAACTCATAATACATGACACCAAGCTGATCCCACCAAATACACAACCAGAGTTTTTATCCCTGAATATTTGGCTTAGCTGTAGATGTTGAAGCATGGCCAGGTGGTCCCCATGATTTCTTCCTTATTGTATTATCATAGTGGATACATTTTTCATCACCAGTGACTATACGGTGCAGAAAACCCTTTCGTTTATGCCTGGCAAACAGCATTTCACATGTGAAAAATCGGCGTTCATATGGATCCCAATTTCCCTGTTTTTGAATCATTCCCAGTGATTTCAACCGATGTGAAATTGCTTGTTGAGTCACTCCTAATGTAAGTGCAAGTTCGGCATGAATCTTGATCCAATAATTCTTCCAATTCCGCGTCTTCGTACACTTTCGGCCTTCCGCAACATTCTTTGTCTTCGATGTCAAATTTACCGTTCTTCAACTTTTGAAACCACTCACGGCAACTTTTCTCACTTAAGACAGCCTCACCATATGCTTCTACACGCAAACGAAACGCCTCAGCTGCAGATTTCTTCAAATTGAAGAAGTAAATCGAAAGTTCCCGCAAATGACGTTTATTCGGCTCAAAACTCGACATATTCGCATACAAAAGAATATATTATACTGATAAAACATTACTAATATTTTAAGGTTATGTTGTTGACTGATATCCAACCTTACGGTAATGACGTTTACATCTGATAATTTTAACCATAACTTACTGGCAGCGCCAACTTTTGTCTATCGGCGGAAACTTATTGTTTCACCTGATACATTTGTACACCTGATAGTTTATATTAAACAGTCCTGATTTTCTAATTTTACTAAGGAAGCAATTGTATCGCATTTTCTTCCTTTTCTTCCTATGGAATTTTCAGTTCCATAATTTGTTAGCGGTAATGTTAAATTACAATACGTAGCAACTCATTCGATAATGTTGCATAGCAATGTTTTTCAATGTCAGTTCTCAATTCTTACAATAACGTATGTTCCCTCAGATTTACTTCCCTCAGAAGATATTGAGGTGGTTAATATTTCAATAATTTAAATAAATGTGTTCCTATAAGAAAATCGCTCCGTTTATTAACTCGCAGTCAGTTTAATTTGTTTACGTATTGTGTTATGTGTTGGCCTTTATTAAGTTTGAATATGAAGCATACGCAAGCGAAGTATATTGTTTAAATAATCAGTTATTGTTTACATAATCTAATTGAGGGAAACTTAAGGACGTTATGAGTTGCTTTTTCAAGTTGAAGTACAGTTAACTATCGTTTTTGTGCAGCGTACGAAGAATTCGCCAAATTTTATTTAACATATATATGATGTATTCATTCCATGATAAATTCTGTTATGTAGGTCTCCAAATTTTTCGCTGTTTTGACATAAGGTGTAACAAATCCATCAATTTCAATTCATGGTAGTTGGCTAAGATGGTAGTTGTTGATATAGAGCGATGAACCAAGGATCATAAGTTTTGACTTCGCTAAGTTGGTATTTAGGCCATTTCTTTGGAACCAGTCGGTGGTGGCTGCAATATCAAGATCAGCCTTCTTTAACAAATTATGAATGTCGTATATACCCATGAAGGTATATTTGTAGGTCATTTGCAAAAGCAGTTAATTGGTGTATGTAAAGGATAAAGAAATGTCAATTAATAAGAGCGAAAAAACAAGAATACCACGAACAGAACCCTGAGGAACTACATTGGGACAATTGCCAGGAGGAGAGGTTTTTATCAGCAGAGATGACAGTTTGGAGTCTGTTTGCCTGGTAAGAATCAAACCATTTCACAACCATAAGGGAACAGCCAAGGTGTTGCAGTTTTAGCAGCGACAGATCGCGATTGACGACAATAAAAATTTCAGTACGATCAAAGAGAATGAGTATCGTATTTTTGTGTTGATCTATCCCTAAACGGATGTCATCAAGGTATTTTATGAGAACGGTTAGAGTACCATGACATGTTCGGAAACAAGACTGTAGGTATCCATAAGATTATTTATTGTTAAGTAGTGTTTAAACTGGTCGTAAACCAACGATTCGAGTATTTTGCAAAATGAACATAGGATAGATATTGTCTGTAGTCTTTATTTTCAGAAGAGGATTAATGATAACACGTTTCCAAAGAGTGGGGAATTCAGCATATGAGAGAGAAGAATTAATGATATTAAGAAGATATGGCGCCAAAGTTAATTTACCTTAATAAAGAAGTCTATGGGAATGTTGTCGATGCCTTCAGTTGTAGTGTTAGAGCAATTTATAATGTCTTTAAGAGTTTTGGTGCAGATTAAGGAGAAGGAAAAAAAATTTGTATTTATAAAATTTTTCGGAGGTAGATAATATATAAGAAATATTTTCTTTCATTAATGTCGAACGAAGAATAGTCAGAGATTCTAGAGATCGTATTAATGAAGGTGTGGTTCACATCATCAGGAGATGCAATCGAGGAATTGTTTAATAAATTATGTTGTGAGATGCCCAAGATTCCCAATTACTTCCAATTATCACGAGGGTTGGTAAGGAGTGACAATTTTGAGAGGAAAAAACTAGACTTTACTGTGGAGATAAGGTATTTAAGATGTTTTTGTTCTGTCTTGAGTAATGTTAGAAAGTTGTCAGTTTTAAATTTATTGAAATAACGTCCCAGTTTATTCCGGTACTCAATTTCTCTCATGATATGCTCAGACATCCATGGTGTGGGGCGATGCGAATAGTTGATTTAATTAATTCAATTTTATTATCGATGCCAGAGTATTAGAAATTTCATGAACTTAGTTTCCGAAAAAGATTTTCATTAAATTTATCACAGTCAAAATGTTTCCTATGTCGGGCAAGTTTCTTTACCGGTGTATAGGAGAGAGCTATAAGGCTGTATGAAAAAATGAGTTCATTTGCAGAAAAGATGGGGTAGCTAGTTTGACCGAATTAGAAAAATTTGTCCTCAGTGTCAACAAAACAGAGGTCGAGTAGGATATACGATGTCAGCGTGTGATGAATCGGAAGTATGTTTGGCGATAAGAGGTAATAAGATTGCACAAAACTGTTTATAAATTGTGAATCATGGGATACCTTCACTGTGTTAGGTTAAAGTTTAAGTTAAATGAGTTGAAGTCGCCAACAATAATTACGTTAGAGAAAGAGTGGGGAAGAATGTCAAACTCATCGTTGAAACGTGGTAATAAGAGAGCTTTGGGTGGACGGTAGACGATTGAGAACAATACTCAGTTTGATTATGAAGTACTCAACATAGGTAGAGAGAAATTATTGAAATCGATATAGCAAGTATTTTGTAGTGTTTAATGG
>JABFPR010000219.1:0-12171 GCA_022817345.1 Neoscelio sp. ZL-2020
GTGATGGGATAAAAGCACTGGAGCAGCGCTGAACTAAGAGTATTGCAGTACACGGAGATTATATTGAAAAATAAAAATGAAAATTACAAAGAGAAAATGTCAGTTTTTCTTTATCAGGACACCATTTTCAAATTGCCTTCACATATCATTACAAAGGTCGTGTAAATTTTAAAAGGTGTCAATTTCACCTATTATGTTTCATCTTTAATATTTCATCTCTTATCTTCTATCTTTTGAAAAAATGTCAAGCCCTACTGCGTACGCGTAGGTACGTGTGTACATATTTGGCCTATAATCAGTTATATGTTCAATATCAATTAATGTATTCATCAATTTAATTAATACACAATTAATTAATTAATCGATTAATTGTATTGGTATAATATTAATATAACAATAAATGTAAATACTTTCCCTTTAATTATCATTTATAAAAATAGAAGTTTGCTAATATTCCTCAAATTAACGAATTGGTGTTAAAATGTTTGAAATAATATGTAATGTACATTTTTACAAGGTGTCAATTACTGAATCTTTCGTGTGTCAGTAATGTCAATTAATGCTGCATTACAATATCATATTTTGAGTTTTCTTATTTTTTATCATTTAGTGTATAAATTTAAAATTATCATACAGAGTACTTGCTGACACATCAATTAAAATAAATAATGTCTCCGTTTTGTTAACTCTATACACTACATGATAAAACTATTACATAAATCAAATATTTTCTTTTAAATTATCAATAACTAGAGCAATTACAAAATTGTGTACAAAAAATACATTTATCGCAAGTTTATAGCACGTACATTTTATGAATAATTTAAACGAATTTAGCTTAAACAATTAGTTTTATGTAAAAATTAAATGATAAAATTATAATGTCGCTTTTTAAACATCTCATTATATATCATTACCATTGTTTATTCTCCAAGAAAATATTATAGAATCTAAGCTGAATTAAGAAAACTGGTACTGACATAAGTTGTAGGATGAAAAGAAATCACAGAAAATTTGTTTCACTATTGCGTTATTTTATTGCTTCGAGTGTATTTAATAGATATGAATAGCATTTTTATTCATCAATTACAAAAGAATTACGAAATTTTGGTATTTTGTGAAAATTAACCTAACACATTTTTATTATTTTTGCTGTATGCGATGTAATATATTAACTAGGCTTGTTCAAAGTTCAAACAGTTCGAAATTTTATTATTTATATTTATATTACATATAACTATTCGAATTATTTGAACTTTAAAATAATAATACTGACAAATTATTATACATTATTTGATATTATTAAATGAAAAACGATTTTCTGTTGACACACAATAAAAAGTAAATGTAACAGATAACAGACATAAGACTTAAAATACTTAAGATATATGTATATGATATAAAATAATCATGTATATATTACATACATAAATATAATATAATAATTCTATTTGGGGTTTGAACTGTTCGAACATATACGACCAGGGTTCATGAATAATCCTAGCATTAATAATATTTCTAAATAAAAAAAATTAAGCTACTCTTTTTGTAAGCTTGATTAAAACAAAGAATTCAGAATATAAGAAATGTCCAAATCGATCGATAGGTTTAAAAGTAATGACAGTTTTAAAAAAATCCTGCGAAAATTGATTTTATTTTTAACAAACTTTTGACTTAACAAATGATTTCAACTTAAATAAAAGTTTACGTGTTTCATAAAAAGTTTAAAATATGTACCTCTCACATCATCGCTTTTTTGTTACACTAAACTATTATTTTACTATATTTAGTTGTTAAATTAATTTAATTCTGACAAATAATAAGTTTTGAATTAGAAATTAACTTCAACATGTAATTATTAAATGGATTTTTAAATAAATGTATTTATTTCCATATTAATTTAATTATTTTCTGCGTTGTTATATTGAAAAACTTACATTATAGAATCACAAGGAAGAGTATAGTAATTTTACATATCGTATCTAACTTTACTTTAATAGTTTAGAAATAATATGAACAGTGTTATAAATTACTAAATTTTGACAAGATTCGTTTCAGTGTAAACAAAGAATACTATCGTAAAAAATAATATAATAGAAATTATAGAAATATTAAAAAGAAATATTTTATATCGATTTAGGTTTATCTAGAAAAACACAGTTATGTTACACAAATGCCACTTATTGGTGCTATTTTTCACGTGGAAATGATAAACTAAGAAGTCTAAAAAATGAATTTTTGCAACCTTTTTTCATATATATTCGAGTCCGCTCGATACGTGCAACGGTAATGTTAAAGTCCTCGATCGAGAAATATCAAATAAAATGCAGTTTTAGTAGTAGTATTAGATATCAAAAGCAGTACTTTACAGAAGTGATGACTATGAGAAACGAAGAAACAGAGAAAAACAACTATTAAGGTATTATAACAAAATGTACCGTTTCCATCGAATACATTGCATGAAGTAACGTAAAATATTTTACTTTATATTTTTTATTTTATTTTATATTTTGATACTATTTTAAATGTGAAGATATTTTCCAAATATTAATTCAAGTTATACAAATGATTTAAATTATACATTGATGAAAAACAGGTGTTTTTACAGCGAAAGTTATATATTTACCTGATTCATCGAATTATGAGGAAGTATTAAGTTATTTTGTATGATAATAAATATCATTTATATAAATAATGATTTCCACTATGAGTAACATAAATTCTGGGTTGTAAACCAAATATGCAGGGTTGTACATTATGTTTAAATATTAGGTGTACAAATAAGTTCTCGGCCTTTTTTCGTGAAAATAATTATTTATTTCCTCAAAATGAAGGTACATATTAATCGGCAAAGTAATCTCCATTTACTTCTATACACTTCTCCCACTTGTCAAGCAGACGGCGAATTCCCTGGCTGTAAAAAGATGGCAGTTTTGAGTCGATAAAGTCGGTAATGTAGTTTTGACGTTTTAAAATGGCTGTCGACCAAATGATGTTGAAGTGATCGAAATAAGTAATAGTCCGACGGAGTCAGGTCTGGTGAATACGCTGGGTGTGGCGAAACTTCCCAGCCCGACGAATCTAAAGCGTCTTTGGACATTCCCGCTATGTGTGGCCTGTCATTGTCATGCAGTAATATGACCGGCTTGGTTCCTTTGCCTGTGTAAGGCCGCTTACGCTCAATTTCATCACTTAAACGCTGAAGTGTGTGTGTATAGCACTCAGCCGTGATAGTCTCACCAGGTTTGAGCAGTTCAAAATACAAAACCCCCTTGAAATCCGACTATATGCACAGAAGGAGTTTTTCACCGTGAATGTTGAGTTTAGCGGTCGATGTGGATGGCTCACACGAGTTAACCCATGACTTACGTTTTTTCGGATTGTTGTGTAACACCCATTTTGTATTGCCAGTCACTATTTTGTGTAGAAAGTCTTTTCTATTGAATCGAGACAACAAAAACGAAGCTGTGTCGCATCGTCTCGCTTTGTTGCTTTCTGACAGTACGTGCGGAACCCAACCATCTTCCGTTCGATTGTTGCCTAGCTTTTTCAAGCGGCTGGAAACGTTTTGCTGGGTGACTCCTAATGCAGTAGCAAGCTCCAATTGATTTTGAGGTTTTTGGTGGTCCTGCACTCTCGCCATCCTCGAGGTCGAAATGTCCACTCCGGAATCTTTGAAAACACTTTTTTACGGTAACGACAGATACAACATCTTCTCCCAATGCTTGACATATCATGTCCGTAGCCTCGGAAATATTTTTTTTAACTCGAACGCGAAAAGCATACAGTGCCTGATATGCGCCTTAGTGTAACTCATTTTGTTTACTGTGCTCACGAAGTATGTTTTGATATTATATTAAACTTTTGTCCGGAAATATAGTCTATTAGATTGGTATTATATAACACCGGAAATGGCTGAAAAATGTTTCGGTTCAAATATTTAATACAGCTGTTTTTTTCTCAAGCCGAGAACTTATTGTTCACCAAATACATTGCTCCCATTAATTATGGCAATAATAAATTAATTTTACATAAATACTACGAATTTTGGAATAAATATTTACACAATATTTAGTAAAATCGATTACTATTTTCTAATTGATTAACGTTTTACTAAAATAAGTGTAATACCATTAAATTTAATTCGTAAAGTGAAATCGAACAATTTTTTAAAAGAAGTATAACTTGTCACTGTTGTAAATTTTAATAGTACTTTTTTGTTATGTATTTCAAATGAATATACAAGGTTCTATACAAATTATATAACATTTGTTGCAGTATTATAAAAATTAAAATTATAAAATTCTTGAAAATTTCTGTTATAAGTTATAAATCAAACCTTATGATAATAAATTTTCCTAAATTAAACGTACAATTTTTGTTGCAAATTGGTTTCAACAAAATTACTAATGATCCGATAATATTCTCTTATACAACCATAATATTCTGTTCAATATACAGTATATTTTCAAGTTTTAGATTATAATAATGAAAATAACTAAAATAATATTATGTATTATGACAAATAACAGTAATCAAATGTGCTAAAAAAATATGTCTAACATTTATAACAAAAAGACTCCCGAGGAGAGAAAAAGGAAAGTTAATCTTAAATTAAATTAATTTTCTGTGAAAATAAATTTGACGTTTTAAGAGTAGATTTATAATTGATTTTTTAGTTGTTTCGTAATTGGATAGACATTATTCTAACATTGCTTCAACATTGTTTTACTTGCCAATACAATGTTTAACATCAACATTAATAGAAAACATATGAGTTTCAATGTTGAAAGAACATTGTGCAGAAGAGCATTGAATAATTCATTCAACGTTAGTTTAATTTTTTCGTAATGTTATTTTAATATTAAATTCGTAAATGTAGGTTAATAATTTAATCAATGTCTGTAATCTCTTGGGGTACTGATCTAAAAACGTAAATTGAATAAATATGCAATTATAAATCTAAACTGTAGACATTTTCCATTTCTTAGATCCGGAAAATATTTTTGCGAAGTGAAAAATATTAAAACCACGCAGAAAAAAACTCTAGGAAAAATTATTATATAATACAAAAAATTAATATACTAAAATTATCTCGAATTGTAGAAATTAGATGTAAAAGATTTATGTACGTTTATAAAAATAAACAATGTTAAAAAATAACTTTACTGTATCATATTTGAAAACTTCATATAATGGTATAGTAATTGTTTGTCTATTGGACACAATATAGCCACATTGTATGCGACTCTTGTACGGTATTGTAATTATTTCGTATTACAACTTCCAATACACTTATACAATTTTATTTTGATTTAAAAAATATCAACATTTTTGACCATCCCTCAATTGGTTCTAATACAAGTTGATATTTTAATTTGAGATAATAGAATTCTTTGCAGGCGTCAGTAAATAAACGTCTGAATAGATTGTCAGCAGTACAAACTTACTGTCAGTGATGAATAAAAAGATCCTGATTTAAGGAGCAAATTCCAACTGTGGTTCAACTGACCACGTGGTTTAACTATCCTTACCTCTATCTAAAATAGATATACTACAATTTTTCATTTTATAATAATTTTTCAGTTATGGCGTAATGACATATGTCATGTTAATAAAACTGTTAAATTATAAATAGAGTCAATATTTATATAAAAATAACTATCTTTTATAGAAAGTAAGAATTGAAATACGTAAATAAAGTATGATTAATACTAAATATTAGTATTTCTATCCATAAAATAACTTACATCAAATTAATTTGATAAAAAATTCACATGTTCACTTCATTTATTCACCAATTTGATGTAAACACTGCACCTATGTGAAATCTCAATCTTAAAATTAAATTTTAATTTGATTTAATTAATTTGATTTATTTAAATAATGTATATTTAAATCTTTGTTCGTCTATCTTTTAGGGTTCTTCAAGATTGAGTAAATCTTTTTTTTTAATTCTCGAAATAATTTTTTAATGTATTGTACATCAAAAGAAACATTTGTTTCGTTTAACATTTATTTCCATTTATTGTCATTTTTGAGATATCGCGAAAAATCATTCTTTTAATTCAATCTTTGACGCTCATCATCTCAAAAAATATGAACCTCAGTAAAGTTTGTTATAAGGAATTTTAACGCAACGTTTCATGTGTTAGTACAGTTCAGCCCTACTCAGGTAATCAAACTCGGATTCAATTTTTTATTAATCATCGTTCAAAGTCATGATACATCATATTATTACAAACTGTGGTAATGTCCAACATCGGACAATGATTGATCAGTCATTAATAAAATGTGATGGATCAATGATCGAACTATAAATGCGGACATACCTTGGTACAATTATTGGGTAATCTCGTTGAGTTTAACGTCATACTCTTGTAGAGATAATTTTGCTGATAAGACTGAAAAGTGCTCTGAAAAACATTGAAAGTAAATTCTGAAAAAGTGTCCAAAATATACTGAAAAAATGTCACTGTTTTTATTTTTCAAACTTTAGGTGTGAATTGGAATCAAGGAAGAAGAGGTTTGAATAATTCTAAAAAAGTCTTGACTTTTTCAACAAAATTATTACTACAAAAGTTACACTCACGATTTGTAAATTGTGAAAGTTAATTTGGCCAATGTTTATTTATATTTGTGGAGATAGCTATAGTAAGAATAGTTAACTACACGCAGTGAAACATTATAGTTGAATCGACACAAAGAATTTTGTTAAACTAAATTTTTGTAACCAACCAAATATTTGGTAGAGTAAACAAAATCAGTGTCGAAATGCTGAGTTAAGACAAAACAATTTTGTTGATTCAACATAATAACTCTATGAAAATGAAAAAACAAAAAATACATGTATTGTGTTGACTTGGCAAAAGGATTTGGTTGCTTAAATAACAACAAAATCATTTGGTTGATTTAACCAAATTTTTGTTAAACTGACAAAATCGTTCTCTGCGTGTAAACTAGGGGATAATGATTTACAGATCGCGGGTTTATATATATATTTTTATAAAGTAAAGCGGGTATAATACAAGTTCGCTGGAAGCTAAGTATTTTTTACATACAATTTTCTTTAGAAAAAGAAGAATAATTATATAAAATAAAGACTAAAATTATTTTGCTGATTAAACATTTTGAACTATTATATAATACTAAAAATATGTAGCTTACGATTGCCACTAATTTCTTTTATCATAATCAATTTGGAAAGTTCCTGTGGCTACTAGGTAATGCTGACCTAGAACTAACACGTGGAACGTTGCGACTATGAGAATTTGATAGTGGAAGAAGCATATACTTTCTAGACGAACACACAGTATATGTTAAAATGTTTCATTAATTAATATTATACGATTCCTTATTCTTGGATTTAATTATATTTTACTCATTTTGAATATTTAATGAAGATAATAACGAAAACATGTTTTATCGTACTACATTATTTCAGACTATATTTATCATTTTCACCTTGAATCATATAAGGGCCACGGATGATCTCTATGTGGGACATAGATATATTATAAATATAACACATGTTATTTATATGAATAATTTTTGTTAGGTCTGATATCTTTGAAATATTAAAAAATTAGTTATATTCAGAATATTAAAAATTCATTCTAATGTAAAATGTTTCTTCTTTACTTTTGAAGCCCCGAAAAATGTAATAAAACATCGTGCTATATAGTGCACTTTTAAATTTGTAAATATAACAAATGTATCAAATTTATAAATTCACTTCCTAACATACTAAACAACCATTGGAAATTGTCCCCATAAATATATTAAGTAGTATTATATTTTATTAATAAAATTACATTATTAATGGGGTTAATATAATTTTTAATTATTCATCATTGGATTTAACTGTGATTCAACCGAAAATCAATTCATCCTGTACGCCTTATTGATAATAACCTACATGAGGTTTTACGTAAGTTCTTACATACGAAACTGACAGTTGAGATTTCAATTAGCAACTTGGAATGTAAAGTCTTAAATGAGATCTTATGAAAAATTGAAAAATTTTGTCGGATATTACGATCTCACCAGAGATCTAACGTAATATTTTATGCGAGATCTCAACTGTCAATTGCGTATAAAAAATATTATATAAGATCTTTACTAAGATCTTACTTGGGTTATTTTCAATAGAGCTGATTAATAACCCTTTTAAAACTACAATTAAATAAATTGAAAACTATCGAATATTTCGTTATCCAATATTTTTAGTATTATTAATATAATATTGACTACAAAAAATTGATTTCTTTATAGCTTCACTCTGAACAGAAAAATGTTTTATCGTCATTACAATTTCAATGTTTCTTTAAGATGTTACGGAGAGAAGCAATTCTAAAAAAAAAATAATAAATTCGAAATATTTTATAATTTTAACATAGTTTACATTTTAAGTCAATATTATATTTTATTATATATAAAATATAATAAAAATATAAATATTTTTCTTACATTGTTACATTATAATATACTGCCATAATGATAATCTTAATAATATTACAGATTTAACCAGACTTTGATTTTCGGCCATATTATTTCTCATGATAGGTTACATTCTATACACATATTATTTTTAACATATTTTGAAAACACATCGTAATAATATTCTAATCTAAATAAACCCGTTTTTAAATATTCAAACGTTTCACTGAGAAAAGTGGATCGCAAGCTAAGCGATTTAGATCATACATTTCAATCATTAAATCGATAGATCATTATTTTAACAATCTAGATTGTAAGTTTAATGATCCAGATCATACACGCCTTGTCATAACCTTTATCTAAAATGAATGACTATTTAACAAAAGTCATCCATTTACATCATCATACATCTTTCGGGCCTTCGATATAAGTCATACAAAGTAAAGATACGACAGATGCTCTCCAGCAGGAAGGTGCACCAGTCCACACGAGCCATTTGATCCAAAACCGGAGGAATTCCAAGTACCGGTATCCTAATGTTACGTCATTAAGAACCGCTATTAAGGTAGTATTCACCGGCAAGTGCAGGACTGAATTACAATGTGTGTGCCAACGCTTCAGAGCGAGATTGGAGGCTGTCATGCAAGCTAATGGGGTATAAAATGAATAACTGTACTCTATACGGATCCCCAAAGTTCCATGTAAAAGGATTTTTTGTAATATTTCAGTTTTTATTAATAAAAGATGGTTTAAACATTTTGTTAATTTTGTCCGGATTTTGATGACGCAATCTGTATGTAGGAACTGTATGTTCCACCAGAACGTATACGGAATAACATTGTGAAAAATGACCACAGCACCGTCTCTCAAATTCTGTCAGAAGCTCGTAAGTATTCTCTTCTGCACAATATAATTTTTGCAACGTACAACTGTACAACGTGTGTTTATTTCGTTTCCTCACAGTTTTCTAAAATAAGTGCAAAATATTTGAAGCGGTATGGGGCAGTGTTCCTCGTTAGTCATACAAAATGACCAAAATTATTCTACGCACCAACTGTGGCGGCATCAATGACAAAATCGAAGGCATTCATCCAGAAATGGATGAAACGTTTTAAAGAGGTTAAAAACGTGGATGACTTTCCAGAGAGAGGTATAACTCGCGTAACGACGGAAAAGCAGGCCAAAATGATTTTTAAACTGTTTGAAAGATGTCCCAGTTTAACATTGCGCCAGGGCCAGTTACTGCTCAGTAAAAAGGTGTAGATATTGGCGTGAACACTATTGGGAGTCGTCTGCATGAACAAAATGTGAAACATCGTCCTACTTTGCAAAAATGTTTGTTATCTGACAGGCGCGCAACAAAACGACTGTCATGAACACGCGAGCATTTCAACTGTGAATGAGACAGTGTAATTTTCACAGACGAATCTTCTTTCAGGGTATGGTCTGCCCTAAGAAGGGCCTGGTCAAATTCAATTGATAGGGCTGTCCAACATACCGCTAAGCATCCGGTAAAAGTCCATGTTTGGTGGTGAATTTGAAAACGTGGTTTTGGCAAACATTTCTACTTTCCCGACAATATGAACGCTGAAAAAATATGTAATATTTACAAGAAATGTTTGGTTACGTTGACTAAGAAATTTGCTGACTTTTTTGAATAAATTATTGCAATAAAATTTCCCGCAAATACACTTTTTGTCGCGAAATTTGACATGTTTAACACTATGAAAAAAAAGTTCTTTACACTTCAGCGGAATGACATACACTGAATTTCAAGCTTGCTTATAGTACTTCTTTATAGTTGCGTTACTATCTTAAACTGCATGCAAGCAGATTTGGTACCGCCATATTTTGGGAAACAGCGTGAACTTATTAAACATCCCAATATTATTACATAATTGCGCAATAGTCCATATGGTCTATTTTAAAATTCAAAAAAGTGTTTCGCTCTAACACGTATATTTTTTAGATGCTGCCGTATACGTTCTTGTGGAACAGAACTGTATGTAGACATATTTTATGTACATTACGAATTCTAATTTCAGATTACATTTTCAGTTCGTTGATTTTGTAAAATATATTCACACGTAGCCGAAGAGTTTTGTGTAAACAGTTTTCAATGTCTTATTGAAGTGAAAAATATTTACATGAATAACCATAACTAGTTTCATTTAATTTATTAGATATATTTAATTAGGATTTGTTAAATATTAATTTAAATGTTGTAATCTATGTTTATTTTTTTAAATTTTTGTTGTTAGTTTTTATTTAAATTTAACATATATAAAGTGTGTCCCAAAATTCACGCAAGAAGTAATTTTGATAGAAAACAGGTTTTTAATTAAAAATTGTAAATATTTTATTGAATCATAAAGTATATATTATAAGGTTATGTATGGAATAGCATATCGGGTAAATTCTTTGTTAAAATTTTCCATGACCGTTTTGCATAAATGTGGCTGAATTTCGTTTATACAGCACTCAATTTCCTCTTTCAAGGCGTGGGTGATCGTGAGCTTGTTGGCATAAACCTTAGACTTCATGATTCTCACTTTCGTGAGAATACGCTGTAGAGAGCTTCTCGAAATGTCTAATTCTTGACCACGGTGCCGAATTCATATTCTCTCAGGGACACTCACGAACTGCTTCGATATTTTGTGTTTAACGACTTGTTGAAGGCAGCCAGAGTGTCTAAGATCGCTAATTGATCCTGTCTCCTTGATTTTTTAAATTAATCTCTTCACAGTTCATGAATTTATATCACTATTCTGACAATATTTTGTACGAAAATTGCCAACTGTAGCTGCCAAATCTTCATTATTTTTAAAATATTGCTCAACAATGAAAACGTGTTCTTTCGAGTAGCGCTCCATTTTTAATAACTCTGAACTGTTAGCTGTCACGCTGTCTTTTTTTTCGTTTGCAACATTTTACCGCACAAATGGCACGGAATTCAAATCTTTCGTGAATTTTGGGACACCCTTTATTAAACATAGGCCAATTGTATAATAAATACTACAACTACATCAAAAATTGCCATTTGCTAGTAAAGGAAAAACTTAAAATAATACTCATTGTCAGTTAAAAACATATTTTAATTTGTCCAACCTAAATTGGTGTACTTTTATATATTACATTTGTATCGAATTCAGTACTTCTCAATCTGAATTTGACAACTTAATTCCAATCAGTTTAGTGATTAGTGCTCATTACCTTATTAATTGGTAGTGCTTTCTGATCATGTATTTCAGCTGAATATCCACGTCATTGAGCGACTTATTGCAATTCGCAATATTTCTAATGATCCTTATTAAAATCTCATACTGTCCGCTTGCGTGCAAAGCAAAATTAACAGGAGTAAAAGTGTTGCACATCGAGCAACATGTAATAAAAAGCGATGAACTTTGAATGAAATGAACGTAATAATAATACGGACTTAGTTTTGCATCAAAGAAAATAAAATATGCGGGATAAGGAAGATTATGATATGTTACATTGTCAACGACAACGACACTCTTTGTCAGAGCCACATATTCCCAGGATATCCACGAGGTAACTATAGTACCTGTGAACACAATGCCGAACGTCAGAGCCACTTTGGCTTGACGCCGCATCAAGGTTCTACTACCATTTACCATATAGTGCTAACAATCCTCCATCTGTTCGTTCACATCTTTAAGATTTTTCTTCTGAGTGACTGTTATTATCATTTTTTATTTAAAACTATAAAAT
>JABFPR010000220.1:0-12188 GCA_022817345.1 Neoscelio sp. ZL-2020
AAGAACATTTAAAATACCAGTGTAGTAAACTTCACCGATCGCCTGTAATATTTATTATTACATTATGTACAATTCAGTATTATCAATATTGCAATAAGTATTATAAGATATTATAAGAAATACTCATTTCTTACATATTTCAAATACAAACAAATTTTGTAAAAATTCCGCCCCTAAGAGGTTATGGTGAACCACGCGTATATATACAATCGCGCGCATGCGCAAATGATTTCATCTGACTTTGGTGGTAAATTTACGATCTAGATAGATAAACTTACAATCTAGATCGTTAAAATAACAATCTATCGATTTAACGATCTAGGTTGTACGATCTAGATCGCTTATCCTGCGATCCAGTTTCGATTTGAATTATAAATCGTATATTTGTACTATTTTGGAGCAAATCGGATGTCATCAAACACCGATAAAAATGAGTTTTAAATCATGTACGTATCGTTGAAAATGTCTATAATTTGAAATCTATTTTTACCGGAGAACGTGGGGCTAGAAATATTACGAATTGTAGGGGGCGCGGAGCGTTTCCGAAGCAATACATATATAAATCGTGTAAATAAAATAAATCGGAGAATAAAATATTCGCGTACGAAATGTTTACGAAAAGTTGACGTAAGAATGCATTATTTATGCAGGTCGAAAGTATTTTCATTATTCGTAACAAAGGAATGGCGATTTTTCATATTATTTCATATTTTGCGTCATAAGCACGTACCGTCCAATAATTGACTTTCGTCGTTACGCTCCACCTACTTTATTATATTCATTTCAAACGCATTCCTATCGACGTAATTTGAATTTGAAATCAAAATGAAATAAAATTTCTATTTCATCGGTTCGATTTATAAAGCACGACAATCGTACTTTTCTTAAACGAAACAAATTCGACGAAAGCGCCAGAATTCAAACCGACTCATTTATATTAATAAATACTAATTAGTCGATCGTAAAATATTGTAATTGAAGTTTGGAATGGTAAATCGTAAAAAAGTGCACGACAATAACAATAAAAATGTAACAAAACGTGACTTACAATCGACGATTGAAAGCCGTTCGTGATTGTACGGGAGAGAAGGATAGAAGGAGAGAGAGAGCGCGAGAGCGAGATAAAGAGAGGGAGACAGAAAGAACTGCGGAGCGCAAAATTTGCATATTAAACGGCTCGAGATTTATAACGTACGAGCCTGAAACGGACCAAAGGTGCTAGAAGCGATGCGCTTTGATAAATAAGACCGCACTATTGGCGCATCTATTCGCGTCGAACGACGAATTTCATTATATTATTATTAGCTTTAACGAGACATTTTCACTTATATAATGCATTTTTCAGAATCAACGTGTAATATTTTCAACCACTTTTTATTTCTTATTTCTTTTTAACGATTATTTAATTTCTGATAAATTAACATTTCAACAATTTATTTTATTACGATTACGTTTCGACGATTTATTTTTTCTGCAATTTTTTCACCATTTTGCAAATATTACACATTTTTGTGAATTTGTCAGAATTACAGTTTTATCAATTTTGCTGAATATAATCAATTTAAATAATTCAATTTTTTGTCAGTTCAAGAATTGTCACTTTCTGAACATTTCTTTTCTTATTTCATTTTATTAATTTTAAGTCGCTTCGTCGACAAAATATCTTATTAATTCTATTATCTCTTTATGTATCTTTAATTTCATGAATATTATGTTAATATCTTATCAATATTAGTTTACTTTCTGTCAAATTAATTTCGCGAATTTTCACATTCAATACTTTTAATTGTATAAATTAATTTCGCAAGTATAGGTCGTTCCTCGATTATGACAATTGTACGTATTTTCTCAGTTTGTAAAGTACACTTAAATTTTGTATTCTATTCAATTTCAATTCAATTAGTTTGAATATAGTTTACTCCGTTTTTCGATCGATAAAGTTGAAAAGTAATAAAGTAAAAAACGGTTGAATTTCAGCGGGATATTTGAATCATTGGTACCGGAAACGTCTTTCTCTAATTATAAACGTGGCGACTCGTCCATCAATCAACCACCGGAGGGATGCGTCAAGTTTCTTCTCTCTTTTCCCCTCCGGCACTTGCTTTGAGTCCGAAAACCATCGTGGCTATTATTGTCGTTGTCATCTTCGTAATAGTCGGAGCAATTCGTATCAAAACTCATCTATCATATTAGCTCTCAAATACCCAACTAATTTGAAATAGATTTTTCTGCAAATTTCGAGGAAGATCGAGTTAGTAACTTTTGTTCTTGACGAAACATCGTCGCGCAAAATCGCATTATTAATTTGCGGAATCGAGTTACGTTTCCCTCTTTTTCAATTTAAATTCGCAACGTCGAATTGAAAAGAACATTTCGTATTCGAAAACCAGCAAGGAAATGTCTAACTTTGAAACGATCGTTACGTTTTCAATTCGCGATCTCGAACGCCAATATAATTGAAATTTAATTTACGATAATAATTTTGATAGGTTAACATAGTGTTCATATGAACATACCTCTATGTTAACCTATGATGGCTAATGCCATCTTTAATAGTGATGGAACATCAAAACCGACTAACTACATTTCGTTTGTACGAGTAATTTTGTCTCTTATTGAACTGAGTCGTAAAGTAAGATTAACAATAAAAATAAAATGAACCAAGTTCAATCAACAGACAGAAGGAAAAATACAAATAATTGACTACAAACATTAGCATATGCGCTTATTTAGTTCTTAAAAAGAACAAAAATAATAGTCTTCTCGCTCTCCTGTAATATTAGATTTTTGGCACTTAGCCGGTTTTGCAGTATGTTTCATGTAATGTTGTTTTGAATGATGACAGATGAAATGAACATAAACGTTCATGTACTAATAAACGAACAACCGAAGAAGTAACATTACTGCAACGCTGTTCCACCGTGATACTCAATTATATTACGAGTTACGTTTCTACCATTTTCTGCCAACACTTTTCTGACTCCACCTTCCACTCTATCCAAATATACACATTCATATACAAGGTGTTCTATATTCTCTTTTTCCATATCACACACCCTACATATCTTCTTTTCTTCATTCATCCAAAAACAGCTACCCTTCCACCCATTACCACATCTCATCCTTGCAATCGTTCTCTTCTCTTCTGCTTTAAATCCTGCCCTCAAATACTTTGGAATACCTTTCGTTCTCACCCATTCATACCATTTATTATATCTCGATCTATCAATCCTCTCTAACCTTTCTTGTAAAGACACCTCTCTATCCTTCATTGCAACTACCTCATTTATCCAAACTCCTTGTCTCCACATATTCTCTACACCTTCACTCTACCAGCCACATCTATTTAAGTATTTTTCCCTTACTTCATCCCTTCTATCACCCTCTCTATGTTTCAACGTTTATAATATATTTCATAAACGTGTATAAGTTTTTGTTCTGATGAAAATAGAGATATATATATTACGACATTCTTGAATGTATACATTTTAATAAATATAAATGTTTGCGAAGCATTGTATACAAGTTTAGAAAATGTTGTTTAATTTTAAAACTAAGAGGATCATAGAAAAACATTATTAATTTATCATTATTAAAACATTATTAAAATTGTTTTTTGTTCACATCCAGAACACTGCGCAAAAATATGGTACATACGGGAACATTATCACGAGGTGTAGGGAATAAATATTTCCACTTCCAGAATTTCTTTTCAGGTCTATTTTCCTTTGGTGACGTTGGATCAAGTTTTTTCATGCAATTCCGAAGGGAAAAACTATCACTGGAGTATACTATATAGGTTTATTGGACTAGTTGAACGAAGAAATTAAAAAAAAAACGGCCGCACCTCGCCAAAAAACATGTCTTGTTTCATCACGAAGAGATAATGTATCGAAATCGAAGGAGCTAATGTTGAAAAATCAAGGTGAATTTTTCAATTTTATTCTTATCTTTTTCCTCGTTTACTTTACTTTCTAAACGACTCTCGTAATAATCCGACGGTGCCACGTCTGGAGAGTACGCTGGATGCAAAAGAACTTCTCATTCAAGCTCTTGAAGTGTCTGCTTCACGATTTTCTCAACAATCAGACAAACGTTGTCGTGCAAAAGAATGAGTTTGCGCAGATTACTGGTTACGGAAAGTACTTTTTGTATCTAATTTTTACTTAATCGGCATAATTTCTATTGGTAGCAATTTGGACACAAGAACTCGTAATACAGTACACCCTCCTGGTCTTACTAAATGCAGAGCAATGCCTTATGCCCATGTATATTCTTCTTCGGTTTTGAAGTGGATGGCTGGCTGGGGTTAGAGGAACCGCTATACAGTGTGCACCAGTCATCGGCGAGCATTGTAGCAACTACAAATTTACAAATGGAACAGATTAAATTTAAAAGCCTTTTCTAAATAATATTGTCTGAAGAAATACGTAAAAATATTTCAAGAAAACTGGTTTTTTTGTTTGTTGAAGTGGCGTCAATTGAAAACGAAAATTGAAAAAAGTGTCATTTTATAGGCTAAAAATTGACACTAAATGTGTGGACCAAAAAAGAACTTAAAAAATATATTAAAATATTATTACGTACTTCTTTAGAAAATTTAACGGGAATTATTTTAGCAAAATTTAGTCGAAATCTAATGAAAATTACGGAAGTTATGATACTCGTCAATTTAACAAATTTCTTTTCCAGAAAAAAGGGGTTACAATTTTAGTTTGTGATATTGTGTATTAAAAATGGACCAACCTTTAATCAGCGTTACCAGCCCCATACATTTGACCTTCTAGGTGAATATTCTTCTCGTGTGTGAGTTTTCAAGCCGCCAAACTGGTCCTGCGAGCGTCTTTTGCGGCTTCTATCATTGATTGCTCTGCTCTCGTCACCCGAGAGGCGTCGACTTCAACGCAGAAATTGTAGCACTTTGGGCCGATTTTAAAAATCAGTATTTGCATAATTTGCATAATGCTACTGAGGCCGTCATTAAAATTATAAGTCGCGACATCTGCTGCGATATCGACAATTGTTTTGCCGCTGTTAATCGTTTTCGGAGATACCGCTTATACGAACGAGTTGTAACTCTCATTGCTGTTCTGCATATATCCTCCCAGGCAACGTTGCAGCAGCTCACCTTTGACCAAATCTTCACAAATTGGGCGTCTAGTTTCGATGATTTCTTTTTTCATCGGTGGCTTATGTTGATACGTTGCCATTTCATCGAGAGCTTTGGCCTTTTACCACGAACACCACGAGTTTGGGCCATTCGGACTGTTGTCATGTTTTTGCCGTTCGTTTACATTTTGTGATACAGAGTAGCCTAAATTTCTTTTCTCATGCTCGTGACACAATTGGTATTTCATCGAATTGACAACCCGCAATACAGTGTCAGTTGGTTATCAGATTTGCCGTCAGCTTTCCTTTTCCGCTGAGTTTTAAAACTGAATCTTTGAACTGCATTTTTTACACATAACTAGCTCGGAAATTGCAGAAAAACACTAGAAAAGTTAATAAATCGTTAGTCGAAATTTTGATCGACATTGATATGGTATTCCCCTTCTGACATTCGGAGTTCCTTAGCAGACGTGCTGACGCTTTCATGTTCCTGTTCCATGACATATCTTTTCACAGGTTTCCGACCTTTCACTGAGTGTCTTGTTGCATGATTAGTACTGCTTTTTCATCCTTTTTTTGTAACATACAATCTTTTGTTACGCATTTTGAAACGTACAAACACGATAAAATTGAAATAAACAAACAAGATTGCGTGTGCGCTAGCTGGAGCCGATTTGAATCTTCCATCTCCATGTAATTGAATGCTTCTTGGCCAATTGTGATTTCCATTAATAATTGCAGCACTCTGAGATAAGCTACTGCACCGTCGTTAAACGTACTAACAGCAATATTGTTCGCAATTTGTACTATTTTTTGGCTGCCAGGCAAAGTTGTTGGCGCAATTTTCCAAATTTTTGCATTTGAATTTTCGTTTGAATGTTGGGTAAATCCGCCCACGCATTTTTGCAAAAAAACTGTTCTCCGTATAACAGTCATACTTGGGTTTAAGAACTGCTTGAACGGCTACTGGCAAAGGGTCTTTATGATGAACTGAATTGAGTTTGTTTTCGGCCTTCGATCGCTGCAACGAACGCCAACTGTCACTGCCTTTCGGACAGTACGAGTGTTGCGGTTTCTCGTCATTTGAAATTTTATGATAATAAGTTGCGTAAATGACCTTTCTCGTGTTTTCAATAAATTCATTGTTATTCCTTATGGCTACTCCGAAATAAACTGTGAGATTATCAATCGTTAAAATTGGCAATTTGCCGCGTTCCTGCATATTTTCATCTTTTTTTACCGCGACTTGCTTGATGTTTCGTAGACTCGTACCGAAACGCTTCTGTGCATGTATTATATAGTCTTTCTTCCGAACAATTAAATCTTGATATGGTTGATTTTTAAGAACTGCCCGAAACGTTTTGGAGTCACCATCCTCCACATAATATGCATACTTCAAATTATGCAGCTCTTCAGATCGGTTGAACATTTCCACAACTGCGTCAACTTCCATCTTCCCGGAAGTGCCCTCGTGATTATTGGAGCACTTATCTTTATGTTTCTCAAACCACTCATCGTATTCAACCGTGCCTTTTATTCCTTTGTGTACTTGGCAGTCTTTACAAAATGAACTTTTAAGTTCGAAGTCGACAACTTTGCCTGTGTAGTATCCGATTAACGTAGCTATGCCAAAAAGCGAAGAAAACCATCGTTTCATCCATGTCCCATTTCCTGGCACGACCAGTCCGCCTGGCATATGTTCCGATTCACTGTTCAGTTGATTAATTTCTTGCTGATCCTGTTGAGCAGCTTGCTTCATTGACACTTGTACAACAGCAGTTAACGCAATTTCAACATTGTCCAATACCGTATCAAAAGCTTTTTTCGCAGGCGTCTTTCGCAAGTCCATAATCATGCAAAATAGAGACATACCACGCAGCCCTTTTCCGAGAAGACGTATAGCAAAAACGAAACGTCTGTTGATTTCATATGCGGTATTAATAAGTGTTTGTCGCACATGCTGCATTAAATGTCCAGTCTAAATCCAAGTCCGCGAACATTCGATTTCAAAAATTGTATATTACCGTGACAACTTTTGCACACGATACCCTCCAAAATTGCAAACAATTCAGCAGCAGAATGTAAAATGCTATACGAGAAAGCCGGTTGGAAGGTACGTGTATACAAAAAGCCGATCAGCTATTGCTTTTGCTTACAGTACCACGTACAAATAGCCTAGAGAATGCTTCAATATATGTCGGTAACGTAGACGTCCCTGATGTAACCATTTTCATTGGTTTTGATAGGAATGCGACGGGCCGCGTGCTTCGCTCCCATAGACCCTGATTTATTGATCGTGCGTGAGTTAACGTTTGTGCTTATGGCTTCGTTATTCTTTCGAATTTTATAAAATTCTTTCAACCTCCCATTCTGAACTCCAATGTCATTTATTTTCAGCAAAAAATTCGTTTTTTTCGATTCAAATAAGTAGGCTAACCCCTCAACCCTTAAATACATAGCGATGTAGATATGCATCGTATGTTTAAAACCTCATATCTCTTTATGTAGCAACCTTTGCATAGTGTTTTTTTTTTTATTTTAATTTTATCAAAATTATATAATACCAACCTAGTAGAATATTTTTCTAAAAATAGTCTACTAAAGTTGTGCTAAAAACGCACAACTTTTTAAATTTGTATTATTTTGACCTGTAACTTTGCTAAAGTTTTCTTTATACATTAACAAACCATTCTATTGGTAAAAATTTGTGTAGCATTAATTTCCCTCGATACTTTTTCGTTTTGCTTAGTGTCTAAATCTACTTATTATTTGTATACATACAAAGAATATTTACTTCTTTTTAATATTAAAAAATCAAGAGAGTTGATCAGAATTCAGGACGAAATGAAGCTGTTTAATCTCTTTTCAGTTTAATGAATATTCAGCATATGAAATGTAGTTAGGTAAATATCAAACGCTTTATCAATATATTTATCTCTTCAACTGTGATCGATTATCATACTTCAAACCTACATATTGTTTTAACTGCAAAGATTAATATATTAAATTTATTATATGTAATATACGAATGCGAAATATTATACACAGAGATTTTATATCTAAATACAAAAATATTATACACTAGAAAAAATGTCCAGCCAAAATAATATTAGCATTTAAGAATCACATAATGCCACGTTCATTCTACTATCAGCAGTTAATGAATATACTTATTTTTAAATATCCATATTCATAGCATGCTAGCCATTTTCCTATATCAACACTTCAATGTCAACACAAAATTATTCTTTTTAAACAACTTTCTGATCTAATATGAGAGACTATTTCTAAGTGGTATTACGTAGTTTTGCTGAGCAGTTAAGTACATTTTAAGTGCTACAAATGAAGATTTGAAGATGGCTACAATGTCCGAAAGTTAGATAGTTTCATCTTCCATATTTGTATGTAAATTATTTTTCAATTTAGTGAATTTGCTAAACAAAGGATCATATATTTATTCTAAAAGATAAATCCTTTAACAAGAATTTAGAATATAATAAGATCCATCTCTTTGTTCAATTTTAGCTTTTTCCTGATAATAAATAGAGGTATACGAAATTTGAAACACTATTTTGACACGTAAAATGTCCACTTTTTCGTTTAAAAATTACAACGTTACAAAATGAATGTAAGGTAAACTAAGCACTTAAAGGTATACTTCAACCAAGTTTCGACCTCTGGTTTTAATGGTTGTCTTTCCATAATCCTTAATTTTAATTACGTATAAGAAATTAAGCACAGTTCCCCTAAATAAGTTATACATTTTTGATAATTTGTTTAAATATGATAGTTAAGTTAAATCATATTATTAATATATTAGATAATTTTGTATCCTTTACATGATATCATATGGCTTCTAACTCTATAAGTACTTTGTATATCTTGAGATGTAAATAAATAAGATAATAGAATGGAGTTTACTGTTATAAGAAGAAGATATTAAAAATAAGGAAGTACTCGCAATCTGAATATAATACATTATTATATGAATGGGAAATTAGTACACAGGACCTAAGTTAAGTTTGTATTATTTTAAGAAAAATACATAATAATATCTAACATCTAGGTAGTTTAAACCAGGATAATAGGAAGCCATGCAGCCATTACACTATGTTACGTTACCTTTATTCGGTTCGTATTTACATTCAAATGTGCATAGACCCCAAAAGATAATGAAAATGCGTTTAACTCAAAACGGCCATTCTGGTGACTTAATTGACTTTTAATAATCGCCTATTCATAATGACGGAAATCTTTTTGTCCGCGTATACGTTATTCAAAAATAATCATCTAAGGTTAACTACGCGCTTATTAATGTTTTCCTTCCACAATTTGCTTATGAAGACGAAAATTTCATGATAGCTACATTTTAGACTTTATATGCAAAAATCGTACAATTCTTACGGTTTATATAAAGTTTGTAGAATACGTGTACAAAGATATTTCCTCATTTGTGTCAAATTTGTATAAAATCGAATAGGTACAATTTACATTAACTTGACACAATTTTCGTACAAATTATAAATAATAGAATTAATAAATGTTTATTATCTTTTGACGCTTTTTAATATTATACGCAAATTAACTGAACCAGATCGTACCTTGTCATATAATAGCACAATACAACGGATAAAAAGAATGAAATAAAAAAAATGAACAAATCATACATATTTGTTAATTCAATTACATATATATAATATGCATACTTTTCTACAAAATTATTGTTAAATTTGCCAATTCTCTTTTATCAAAATTTGAAACAATTAGGGATGCAACTTTGTACAAATATTATGAAAGTTTATGAGATGTCATTGAGATGTCATAGATGATTTAGCAAGATTAAATAGGACTATGATCATAGAGGAAATCTTTCAATTATCAAAGAACTAGAAGTGTCATTAATTGAGTGTGTTTCTAATTAAACAAAAAAATCAATCAATACATTGTGTCTTTAATGTTTCGCAGCATTTCCGAAGTGAGAATAAAACGAGGGCAGGAATTACAGTAACATTTTTTAACTGTGTTCTTCTATAATATAAGTTAATATTAATATGAATAAAAATTAGAAATCACTAAGTCCGTGACAATGAACTCAGTATTTTACTTTAATATTTAAAACAAATATTCAAATTAATTTATCCAAACTTGGCACCAAAATATTTCTTCGTGTACCTTACATTTTGTCTACATGAAATAGTATTATAATTAAATTTCCTCAATTATTATTTAATTAATGCAAAAATTAATTTTTGTCGTGCAAATTTTAATATTAATTATAAAAATATAATTATTATATTAAATGATTTATATGAATTTACAGGTTATTAATATTGTACATTGTGGCCAAGAGAACTATGTAAATGTAATTTAGCAACAAGACTTTTCCCGAAACTTAATGTCTGAAATAAGGTGAACCGTCAAAATTATGGTTCGTGTGGAATATTCACAAATTCCTTAGAAAACATCGGCTAATGAAAAAAATAATTAGGTGGGATACCATAAGCATGTGCTGGGATAACACTAGTTATTATTATAAAGTATCATTGGTAAATTATGGTCACATGCTTGTGTATAACAGTGCACAATAAGGTAACACATTTAACTGTACTATCTCAGCACATTCTTTTTTTCCGTGTACGTATATAAATAAGGGTTAACTTAGTAATAAAGACGTTGGCACTTAGTCCTTTGTGAAACTAGGATTGCGGTTACCAGACAGTTATCGGGCAATTATTCGATGCACCGTTTGCAAACGTAGATTATAACGGCGGTCGCGGTATAGCAGACATTGTGCATACGTGAAAGCAACAGAACAGGATATGCGAGAAAGAATAGTTAAGACAATTAATGGTCAGAAACAGCAACAGAAACGAGGAAGGGAATTACGCCGGTAGCGACGGATGGAATTCTGGAGCTATCAGATCCGAGATCATTATAAACAATTACTGGCTGATAACAACAGAAGGATTCTGAAGCTATTAGATCTAGTACAATTGGCTACATTAGATTATGATTGTGACATATCGAATTCAGTGTTGGTTCTAACCGTTGCCACTGCATGATATACTCAGTTTGAAAACAGTATCACTAATCATAAACAAATATTGCAGAAGTACATTAATTGTAATGTACATGTATATGCAATTAAATTTGTACGCGCCTAGTTTTCAAATTTCATTTACATATACACGAAATCGACTTCCAGTCCATGCTACGTTAAATTCAATGCACTTGTACACATTAAACTTGCATTAAATTTAAAGACATTTTTAATAATGTATTGGATTCTGAACATTCAAGTTGAATTAAAAACATAGACCACTTCTCTAATTGTGATATAAGAAACAAATGAAATATCGAAAAATTGATGAATAAGAAGATGCATAAACGTCAATTAATTTTGCCCTTCCTTTTGTCAGACTGTCAGTTGGCTGTATGTAACGGTAACCGGACGTAATCGAGACTAGAATGAGGTTTTTGTAGAATAATTACAGGGTCTGTCCCAAAAATAAGTAGAATGATTTTTTCCCGCTGATGCGAACGGCTGGAGTGGGGCGATTTGTGGCGGGAAAGGTGGTAGAGGGTCTTGGGAAAGCAACGCGACACGGTTGTCTGCGGGCCGTTACAGTGTGTGGATCGCTGCTAGATTGAACCCCTGTTCAAGGGTCGCGTCACGAATTCACAATGCCTTGTGTTAAGCTCGGAAAATCGAGTTCGGAGACCATCACTATGGTTAAGGATGCTTACATAGATGAAGCAATGTCCCAAGGAATGGTTTTCCGCAGGCACAAAATGTCCCGGGAGGGTAAAGAGGAGGTTGACGACGAGGAACGCCCTAGACGTCCGTCTACGACACAGTACGACGAAAATGTAAAAAAAGTGAGAGACATGCTTAATTGCGATCGACGCCTGAGTGTTAGAATGTTAGCAGAAGAGTGCAATATTCCGAAAACCACAATGCATCGCATTCTTACAGAACATTTAGCCATGAGAAATATGTGCGCCAAGATGGTCCCCAAGGTACTGTCGGAAGATCAGAAAGCTGCTCGTGTGACAATCTTGCGTGATGTCTTGGACCG
>JABFPR010000221.1:0-12189 GCA_022817345.1 Neoscelio sp. ZL-2020
CGAGAGAAACTCTTTCTGTTGCCAACTTGAAGCTACAAAACTTGAGGTGTGTTCCTTTAACGGGGGGTCACGATTCACTGTGACTGGGTGTACATAATTAAGTAAATTTCTATACTCACATACAAAATTATATAAATGTTAATCAAAGAATATGTAACTGAAGGTAAAATAATAAATATTTTCAACGGGAAATGTTAACTTTACTTTTAAACATAAATTAAACAATAACACTGTAACTGACAAAATTGTTTGAACTTAATATTTTATGTTTGTATATATCTCGACTTTAAGATTCGTAACTAAAATATAAAATTTTAAATTAGGATCTATGTAAAAAACGTTTTCATTATGAAGAAATAGATTTCAATAAAAATCAAGGATGAAGACGAGTTTCTATTATAATTTCAATTAATATAATAATAATAATTAAAATCAAAATAAATTCAATTATAAAGACAATGTAGTGATAAAATAATATAAAGCTATAAATAAGCAAAAAATAATAATAACTAATTAAAGGAAAGACTTCTGTAAAACATTTATTAAATTTCAAATCTCTTATGATATTTAAAATAATTTAGTATAATAACACTGAAGTATATTAATAAATATATCAAAATATGTTTAGATTAAAGTATTTTTTAATTGTAGCTATATATTTGAAAAAATAAATAAAATGCTATGTTCTTCTGCCCGACAGTTCATTTTTCTGATAAACCAACTGCCAAGTATGTCCATTAATAAATACAGTCGATCCAATGGAGTTCAATTTAGTCCAGTGCAATGCAGAATTCCAGTCCATTTCAATATTTCAGTTCAATTAAATCGAGAAGTCTAATCCAATAAAGAAGGCCAGTCCAATAAAGAAGGTCAGTCCTATTAAGAAGGCCAGTCCAATTAAAAAATTTAATTCAATGAAGATGTCCAGTCCAATGAAGAAGCCCAGTTTAATAATAAGTCCAGAAAAATAAGTAAATCCAAGACCTCAAGTTAAGTCTATAGACAAATTACCAATCAAATGACGTTTAATACATTTGGACTACAATACAGTACTCCAAATAAATACAGTCCAATATAGTACAAACAAGTTGGATCCACAACAGAGCCAGTTAAGTCCTATTGGGTCCGATTCATGTCAACACAATACAGTTTAATTCAACGCATATCAATCGAAATAAACGCAGATCAGTCGAATGCAACTCAGAATAATAGAATTCAACGCAAACTAGCCGAGTTGTGCAGTATTGCAGAACTAATTAAAAGGAATTAACAATTTCCTGTTCGTATCCATACCGAAAAATTACAATGTCTAATTTAGATGGAACATCTCAACAACAAAAAGTGAGGATTCTTTTACCATAATTATAAATTAAAATGTACATTATGAATTCTACAATGTTAACAGAAAATACAATATGAAAATAGTTTAGCATAATATTATATATTTACTTTGTAAAATAGATAGATGTAAAAAGAAGCTTGAAAAAATTAATATATCTTGTAACATGATTATAATTACAAACTATATTAAAAAATTTAAACAAATTTATGTTTCATCATTAATATTATGAAACTATTTATATACAGGGTGTCCCATTTTAAATGCCCCACGCGATTATCTCGGGAATAACGCATCGCCGTAAAAAATTTTTCAAATAAAAGTTGTTTGTATCGTAGGGGGTCACATGATGGCGCTGTTAAACGTGAAATGGCATCAACTTGTTTTTTTTTATGAGAACACATATTTGTTATTTTATATTCGTATTCTATGTGAAAGAACATGAACATTTTATCCAGAACATTTTGTATGAAAACTGCAAAGATAAAAAGTTATGAGCGATCGAATGTTGTACCCAGCATGCAAACATTTTTTTCTGCGACGTGTTGTTCCCGAGATAATCGTGTGGGGCATTTAAAATGGGACACCCTGTATAACAAGAATGAGATTTTGAAATAATAATAATGAATATATAAATTGAAATAAAATATAATTATTTTAATTTAAATCTATTATATGCTATGTTATAAATATACCTCAAATCAAATGTTGCAAACTAATATATATTCTTCAATACAAAAAATTCTTCGAAATATTTTAAATATCATTGCTTCTTATAATAAAATCAATAAAAACATAAAAAAGAAAAAAAATAATTAATACAATTTAATCGTGATGAGAATATGTTCATAAACAATTATATAACAATACGAAGATAAATACAAATTATAAAAATACTAATTAAAGTTAAGCTAGACTGACAAAAGTTAATCTCAAATCGAACTTGTATAATTTCTAAATGTTGCGGCTATGGAACAAAGAATTTAAAAAAAACATTTAAAATTTGTATTCTTAACGTTACTTATAAGTTAATGTAAAAAGTCAGGAACATTGAAATATGAAATGTACTAACGTATCCTTTTAAAGATGAAAATGATAGAATTAGTTTTAAAATTTCGCTACATTAAACCAATGATAATTATACACATGAAATAAGTATATATCTATTAAAAAAATATATATATATATGTAATTATACAATTATATATGTACAAATATAATTACTAATTTAGGAATACAAATATCTCAATTTATAATAATCTCCGATGTTTCGTTTTAAATGTTTAAATATATATAATTAATTTAAATACATATATATATGCGTACAATATTGCGCGAAGAAAACAAAATATAAAAAGTAAAAATTTGGTAAAATTACCATGAGTTGAAAAACGACATACAAATATTGTTTCACATTTCTACTTCAGATTATAGAAAATCACTATGTTTAATCTTAGAATGGAGGATTGTACGGAATGCCATTTCCATGTTACTCATAAACACAAAAGAGAAAATTTTACAAATTTTACAGGCATGAAAATAATAAAAAATCACTTAAACATTTTTTAAACAGTCATACATTAGAAAGTTCATTACTCCTGAAGAATACTTGCAGTCTCGATATCTGGTTGGCATAAAATATATATATTATATGATCATAAATTCGATTACATGGAAAAAATTTACGAAACTATTATCGAGTTAAGACATAATACTTCACTCGCTTTCTATTTTTTGCCATGACCTAAAAAAAAGATATCTAAGTTTATGACTTTTGGGAAGAATCGATAAATAAAGTAACATAGTTTAACTATTCCTTTCTTTTAAATAATATATCGTGAAACAAATTTGAAGCATACATTTGTTGAGAATATTCATGATTTGTTAGCAACATACATTTTATCGCATAATGCAAGAATAACATATACATGTTGCGACAATCGTCGCAAATTATGACAAAGTGGAGGAGAATTCGAAAGTTAGTGTACTACGATCATCGCAAGATATGCGAAAATGGCAGAGAGCGAGTGGAGTCTCTTCAATCCCTGGACGTGCGTTTGGGTCAGTGGATCACATCACGGCATAAAGTTAATGCAGTGCGCTCATTGGGGCAGCATGGACTAGCTAATCAGGGCGTGAGCCACTTCCCGGCGGAATATAAATATCGGGCCATCAGGAGCTGTCGGACACTGTAAAACTGAGAATCGAACAGTCGAGCGGACAAAAAGAGACCTATCAAGGAGAAGCAAAACTACTTTTGCAACAGAAATGTCAATAAAAGAAAACAAAGAACTCTTCGTAAGACAAAGCATGAGCGAATCACAAGGATTACGCGGTGAATTCATATGAGTGTGCTTCGTTGTACTTAGGATACTTTAGCTTTGTTCAAAAGCACTTTATGTAGTTATGTTATGTATGCTTAGTTATGTGGCAAACCCATTTGTGGGCGCTTCATGGCTGAGCTATGACATATCGAAAATTCAGAACAAAAATATATTTCATAACTTTGTTAATAAATAACTTTATGTATACGTATTGGCTCACATGATCACCGCTCTCGTTACTCGGGGAACCCATTTGTGTAAACTTAATTGCGTAGCGGTGGCATGAAGTAGCCTAACCAAAAGAAGATTACAGTTTCGAAAAATAAGTATCAATGATTTCTGACGCCAGCCAAAAATATAAATGTATAATTAATGTTTTTTAGTTTTAAGTAAAAGATTGTTTAAGTATTATATTTTACATTAAGCTTTGTAGTAATTTGCGAACGTTACAACTAGCGACCAATGCGGGTCCGATGATCTCGAAGTAATTGATTTTGAACGTATAAAAGATTTAGAAATATAGATTCGAATTTAGGTACAAAATTAGAACTGAAAGAAATAGTTATTACGAGAGTGGGTAGCAAAACAGAAAACTCTGAACAGAACAAATAAGAGATAATACAATGTCTTGGGAATAAGAATTCAAAAAAGTAGAGACAAATAAAAATATGCCCTCACAAACTGAAAAATACGAAACGTGCGAAAAAGAAATTTTGTATAGACTCGGAGAAATAGAGTTCCTCGTCAACCGTTTGACATTGAAATTTGTTGACAATGAGAAATGGATAGATACAATGTATCACGATTTCCAAGCCGAATTGGACAGTTTCACAGAAATCGCATAGAGACTGAGCAATATTTGCAAGAACTGGAAAACAGAATCGGGCAGATGAGATGATAAAAAGAGTCCTATTAAGGGGAAGCAAAAGTAATTTTACAACGGAAAAATCATACAAATATAACAAAGAACAAAGCATAAGCGAATCACAAGGATTACGCGGTAAACTCGTATAAGTGAGCGTCATGGTCTTTGGGATAGTTTAGCTTTGTTTAGGAACACATTATGCAGCAGCTTAGTTACGTGGCAAACCCATTTGGGGGAGCTTCATTGCTGAGCTGTGACTCTAAATGCGAAAATTCAGAACAAGAATATATTTTATAACTTTGTTAATAAGTAAGTTTATGTATACGTATTGATTCACATGATCACCATTCTCGCTAGCGTGGAACTCATTTGGATAAACTTCATAGCGTAGTGGTGGCATGAAGTAGCCAAGCCAAAAGAAGATTACAGATTTGAAAAATATAATATATAAGTAGAAAACAACATGAATGATTTCCGACCCCAGCCAAAAATATAAATCTATAATTAATGTTTTTAATTTTTAAGTAAAAGATTGTTTGAGAAGTAAGTTTTACATTAAGCTTTGTAGTTATTTGCGAACGTTACAATGTTTTAAGACAGAAGATAGATATTTATTAAGATATTAATATATTAATTTTAATATACCTTAACATATTTATTTTAAGATCAAATAAACGATCAGTATTCGGGATTAAAACTACAACTCAAAGTTAGAATTAGTTCTACTTTTTTCATTTGCGTAAAGTTATATAAGGTAGAACGAAATACCATTAATAAAAATATCTAATTATTTCCTAATACTCACAAGAAATGTGAGTAAAAAAAATATTATGGCTTTTAGTAAATGAGGAAGAAGGGGAAGGCAGAAGAAGAGGGAGTGGAAACGGGGAGAAGAAAAGATGGAAGAGGTGAAATAGTTCACATATTTAGGGTTTAAATTAGGGAGGGGGTTAGAAGATCATGTCAGATAAAGGGTAAGAAAGGCAACACAGGCAATGTGAACAATATGGATTATATGGAAAATAAAATTCGGGGAGAGGGTAGAATATGGGAAAATATAATTTGAATGAATAATAAGTAGTATATTACTACACCGAGCAGAAATATGAGGGTGGACAGTGTGGGATATTTTAGAAAAAATACAGGAAAAGTTCGGAAGATGGATGTTGGGAGGGGACAGGAATACGCCAGGGTACATAGTAAGGAGTGAATTGAAAATTGATAAAATGAAGGTTGGAACAGGGAAAATGACAATAGGTTTAGGGAAAGTAGCGAAAGGAAGTTAGTTATAAGATGTGAGGAGAGAGCAGCGAGGATAGGAAATAGAGACAGGTTTCACAAGGAAAGGGAGAAATACTCTGAGAGATGAGGGTGGTCGTCGAAAGGGTTAGAGGAAGAGTGAAGATTTAGTGGGGATATGAGGGGAAAGTTAGAGGATAGGCACAGGGATGTTCAAATACAAGAGAACATAAGTGATATAGAAAGGTCTAAATACGCGGAGACTTATGAGTTCGTGAGAACAATCGGGGTACTGTTATATTTTAAATGGAAAGATCGTGGAGACAGAGTAGGGGTAAAATTAATTGTGAGAAAGAGATTCGGTAGTAAGTTAAAGGGTAATAAATATTGCAAAGAGAAAAGCAAGAAAATGTGCAGATTATGTGAATGTAAAGTGGAGAGTTTGGAACATTGGGCATATGAATGCGATTATGCAGTTGAATGGAGGGGGAAGTGTGAGAGAATTGTTACACAAAGAAGGAAGGAGTATGAAATAGATGAAAAGATTGATGGAAAAGATAGGGTAGGGAAGGGATAAGTGAGATGGTGGAAAGTACAAATGAAAGGATTGTGAGTGAACGACGCAGCTAACAACATTTTGGATTCACCTTGTCCGGCGGCCACTTGTGAAAAAGAATGAAAATTTGTAATTTTGCATGCGGGAGAAATTTATTTGAGTTTATCGTGTTAAACTAACTACAAGGTATGAAAATATGAAACCGGAATTTGCCCATAGATGACCCTAGCTGTCAATGTATTTATCATCAAACCGAGTCATTGACGCCAATTTTTTGTTTTGACATCTGACAAAGATTTTCAACTCACAACAATACAAGATTCATACAACAGCATAGTTTGTAATAGCGTTGGACATGTCGAATTTCGTGCCTGGAAACTACGATTCGCGGACAGCATTGATTTTCTATTACCATTTGAAGAAAACTGCAAGAACGTGGAAGACCACTGAAAAAGTTTGAAGACAGCGAATTGCAAGCATTATTGGATGAGTTGGTGGTCGGTGAGAGGAACTGTGGTCTTCCACGTTTTTCGTTTCTCACGTCAAAATCGCCACTTCTGTTCAACGACATGTTTAATGCAATTACAAATTATGCTGTTGTATATAACTTGTATTGTTGTGAGTTGAAAATCTTTGTTAAATGTCAAAACAAGCAAATGGCGCCAATGACGCGATTTTACAGTAACTACATTGAGAGCTAGAGCCACCTAAGGCTTCCATCTAGATCTTCCGTGTATCGTAATTGTTCTTGCCTAGCAATTCGACACGCGTTTTCTTATCACAATATGACGCAATACCGTTGACCGACACTAACCACAAAATTTCGCCGCGCGATAACTTTGTCGAGGACAAAGGACTTCCACTGATCAACACTTGTGTAAAAAAAAATACTTGCGCACTTAACGATTAACGTTGTGCGTAAAAGCAACCGCGTTTACGTTGATCGATACTTGACTCGCGATCAATCTCGTTCTCGCGAGAATTGTCAACCTCAAAAACGGTCGTTCGCAACGTGCTTTTTTCTTTGTTTTGAGAATCACTCCTCACGCCGCTCTAAGATCATAACCAGTTATAAAAAGGGACAGAGAGCTAGGCACAGTGACAGAAAAAACACGAGCAAACGTTCAAACTTCAGTATTTATTATTAAAGAGAAAAGATACACGAATAATATAGTGTCGTGATGCGTACAAACCACACAGTGACGGAAAGAGCAAATACGATAAATGTTGTGTGATGGCGCTCTCTTCGAAGGCGCGAGCTTGTGTCGTTAATATGAATATTATCAATAAGATATCTACACCAAATTTGATAACGTAAATTTTTGTTTGCGTTTTGTATCATAAGCGATAAATCATTATAAATAACATTCCTTCATCACTGGTACATAATTCTTATGCTACAGAATAGCTTTTTTATAAGAATCTAATTTAATTTATTCTAACTAATTTTCAGACTGTAATTTCCTCGTGGTCTCTTCATCATTTTTTGTGTTGAATTATACCTCGAAATCGTTACTTCTATATACAATTACGAAGAGTACTCCATATGCTTGAAACTAATATTCTAATACATGTTATATAATAAATATATTTATATGATAATAAAACATTATACATTGTAATACAACTTTAAATCAGTGATATAAATGTTTTATAAAGAATCTAACAGATGTATACAGAAAGAATATCGGTAATAGAACGTTGCACTCGTCTTTCCTACGTCAACATCTGAACCATATATATCTTATTTATTTTGTTTCAGAAATGATTTATAGTCACGTTTGAAAAGAAATGTTGCATGTTTTAGACCATACTTGCTTCAGCATTAGGAGTTACCCGCCAAGCCATTTCCAAGCGATTGCATGCGTTGGGAATGATTCAAAAGCAAGGAACTTGGGTTCCTTATGATTTGAAGCCAAGAGACGTTGAGCGTCGTTTTTTCGCCTATGAACAACTGCTCCAGCGGCAAAAAAGGAAGGGTTTTCTTCATCGCATCGTGACGGGAGATGAAAAATGGATTCATAACAGCAACCCAAAGAAGAAAAAATCTTGGGGACTGCCCGGTCATGCTTCTACGTCGTCGGCTCGGCCGAATATTCACGCTGCGAAGGTATTTGGTGGAGGACCAGGTCGGTGTTATTTATTATAAACTGTTGAAACCGAACGAAACCATCGTTCGGGATGGTTTCGTTTGAAACCATCAAATTTGAATGCGGGAAAAATAATTTTAAGGGGTTTCTATACGACCCATATCGATCTTTTCCACCAATTAGAGCCCATTCCAACGTATTCTCTAATCGAACTTATATCCAAATTCGGAGAAACTCGGAAAAATTCGTAAAAAGTATCACCAAATTTTCATTCATATGATAAAATACTGAGAATTTGTGTTAAATATTAACGATAACTTGTAGTCTCAAATTTTATTGTGAATTGAGACATTTTTTAAAATTGTAACAATTTTTAATAAACAAAATTTAATGAATTTTAGTAAATAAAACTTTAGTAAAAATTTTGAAAAGTTTCTTTACATAAGAAATTTAAAACCTCTGAGTTCCTTTAAAACATATATTGTCGATTTGTTATATAACACAAATAATAAATAATATTTTAGATAATAAACATTATTTTATGCGTTGTAAACCCTCATATATTGACCATATATGATTATGCATAAATGGACGATATATAATCAATACATTATTATGCATGTAATATTTCATAGAAGCTTATATATGGCCAAGTATGAATTCATGTCCTTCATAAATGTCTTGAAATTTAATTTGATAGGATACATCAGGATATTCATGTATAATCCTGCCCTGAGCCCAACTCAACTGAGCACACTAAAAATGAAAGAACATTGCCAAAAATAGTTTTCGTCGAGACAATAAAAATTTGTTGTGATCTTTCATTAAGGTGATTAAATTCAACATGTTTCTATCACCTTTTATCTGTACAAAATAATATAGTTATAATTTCCATATGATCCAAATATAATTTTACCGCAATAACTTTACAAATTATATGTATTGGCACCACAAAGCATTTGTAACAAAACAATGCGATTATACAATGGTAAAATTTGACAATTTTTTTATCAATTTACGCTTATTATTAGATAATTTTATGTATAGAATAAACGACCAATCTTTTAACAGAAAGAAGTTTGCTTTATTTTTATATATTACTAGTTCGTGTCAGAAATTATAATAAGAATGTAAAATTGTTGAATGTTAAATACTCACAAATTTAAAACTAATTTATTAACGAAAATGTCACATTTCTTGATATATTTCTGTGTGTTAAAATCAATTTGTATTATTTATTAAGAACTTTTTCTATATTTTATTCATATCTAATGACGAATTACATATTCCCCTCTTCGGATAAACAATTTTAAATCTGTGTTACAATTTCACTTATTTTTTTGAAATTACAAATTATTTAATTACGTAATTACATGTAAGTAATTCCAAAAAAACAAGTGAAAGTAACACACATTTAAAATTGTTTATCCGAAGAGGGAAATATATAATTCCCGAAACGTCATTAAATAACAATAAAATAAAGAAAAAGTTCTTAATAAATAAGACAAATTATTTTTAACCCACACAAATAAAGAGTTAATAAAATAATAAAACACATTTATTATTCAAATTTTTTGATATAGTCTACATTGAAAATTATAATAAAACAAAGTAATTTGAAAAATGGAAAATGGAGATTTTCTTTTAATGAAAATATATTTAAGGGTACCGTCTACCTTGTTTGGTCGAAAATATCCATTTTTCAATTTATGCATAAAATCAATGTTTAAGATGTCTAGAATAATATATCAAAGTTCGAAAGTGAAAGTCGAATTGCTTTCAAAGTTACAAGCATCTATAAAAATCGATGGTATGAATGGCACGTCGCAGAAGAGTTAGGCCCGGCTTCATTGGGATTCTCAGCGGACGATACAGTAGAAACCTGCTCTAAAAATATTCTAGGTTTGTCCTGAAGGTTAGATTGTTTTAGCGGTTCAAATTTACAGTATGTAACGGTTTCAGTCATCTTGTAAACGTATCGAAACAAAAGTTCGTTATAGTAACTCAGACGTTCAAGATTGTGGCGAAAATATATGTGTTCGACGAAAGATGTTTACGGATAAAAAGAGTATAAATATTAATAAGCGTCTTTCAAAACGTTACACTAAAAGAAAGTTTTACGGAAATCGTCACATCAATGAAAACGAGACGGAGTATGCCAGTACATCGGCCAAGAAACTTGCGCGCTCGGAGTGTTTTGACGTTATATATTCACCTGAGTTTTCTTATTGTATTTTGAGTTTTACAGTGTTTTTCGAGCTTGCAAACATTCTTAAGTGTAAAACGTGTAACAGTGACGTCTCCTTTGGAAAAACGAGTCAGCAGGGCTTAGGATTTAAACTCACGGTGTCGTGTAAATGTGACCAAACGGTGGCAATTGATTCATGTCCAAAAGTGAACAACAAATCTTTTGAAATAAATCGGCGATTGGTTTTCGTCATGCGTTTATTGGGTGTCGGTTTATCTGGAATAAATAGCTTTTCTGCGTTGATGGACATAGGAAAATGTTTATCTAAACAAACGTATTATGCCTGCGTGGACAATATACATACAGCAGCGAAGGCCATTTTCCAGGTTGTTATTGAAAAAGCTGGTCGCGAGGAAAAGGAAATGAATACTGAGCGAGGTAACGAAAGTGGTTTGACCGTTTCTGGGGACGGATCATGGAGTCGTCGTGGATTTTCGTCGTTGTTTGGAGTTGTAACACTGATTGGACATTATTCAAGCAAAGTTCTTGATCTTGTGGTAAAATCAAGTTTTTGTCAATCTTGCATTGCATGGAAAAACAAAAAGAACACTGCTGAATACAGTAACTGGTACAGTGAACACGAAGAAAATTGTATGATGACTCATAGTGGAAGCGCGGGAAAGATGGAAGTCGACAGCATGCTCGAAATCTTCGCCAGAGCTGAAGATTTGCACGGCATGTCATACAAAATGTATATCGGCGATGGGTATACCAAAACATTGAAGTCACTGCTGAGACAAGATGATACATTGGCGAAAAAGAAACACAAGAACATCGGTGGAACAGGAGGCGGAAAATTAACGATACAGGCAATTTCAGATTTGACGACTTATTACGGATTGGCAATTAGAAGACACCCGGACTTTGCAGAAGACATGTGCAATGCGATATGGACAACATTTGACCACGAAACTTCAACAGATGACAAACCGAAACACGATCGGTGCCCACCCGAACCTGACTCTTGGTGCAAATATCGGAAAGTCGAGGCTGCAGGAACTGCAGATTCTTTTCGTCATCTTCCTCCTTTCACTAATGAGGTTCAAGAAGATCTTGAACCCATTATTGAAATTTACGAGGAATTGTCATCGATGGATTTAGTACAAAGATGTGTTGGAAGTTTTACGCAGAACAACAATGAAAGATTCAATAAAAGTATTTAGCAGTTTGCTCGGAAGGACACGTTCTGCTCTCTTAAAATCATTGAAGTAGCCGCTTTTTTAGCTGCTTGTTTATTAAATGTAGGTGCCAGACCCTTATTAAAAATCATGGAAGTGATGGGAATAAAAATAGGACCACAAACTAATGATTATGCTTCAACGCGGGACTTGCGCCGCCCGAGCGACACTGAACGTGTAACTCAATTTGAGTCGCGCGAACAGAGAATGCCACGAAGGAACGAATCCTTTCAACAACAAGAAGATTTTGAAGAAATAAAGGAACTCCTGAATAGACCAGGAATAGCAGATTAAGCGTAAGTTGTTAAAAAATTCATGTTTACGAATGAAAAACTTAACTTCAAACTTTA
>JABFPR010000222.1:0-12180 GCA_022817345.1 Neoscelio sp. ZL-2020
CCATTTTTGCGGGGCCCAGTAACTCGGGCGAAACTAACGCTCTTTTTTCATTAATACTATATCCTAATGGACTCCAATTTGAAAATATTTATTTATATTCAAAATCGTTAAATCAGCCGAAATATTTTCTGTTACAAGAATTATTATGTACTATTAAAGGTGTTGAATATTTCCCTTGTAGTGATAATAATGAAGTTATTATACCTGACGAAGCACGCCCAAATTCCTGCACTCTCGCCATCCTAGAGGTCGAAATTTCTACTCTGGAATCTTTGAAACAACTTTTGATTCAGTAACTATAAATTCCGTTCATAAAAATGCGTTTTTCTTGAAAACGGCTGATGACCGCCTCGATTTTTTTCCGGAATCGTATTCAGGAGATCAAATTACATTAGGAAAGTATATTCAAAACATTAAGGTCGTTGGTGTAGTTCTACTAAAGTTTTACCCGGGATGTATATTTGGAGGTTATATTAAACTTTGGTCTGGAAAAATAATCTACTAAATATTGAATACAGCTGATTTTATTCTCAGGCTGAAAACTTATTTGTACACCTAATAATCAAATTGTCTACCGTCGTAATGTTAGAAATTGTTTTCAATACCATGCATCAAAATAAATCAGTTTTCCTAACGTTATGCCCTTCACTTTTCACGACAAAATAAATTTAGTGAGATGATGGTCGAAATCTGAAAGTGAAATCTTTGAAATCTTTAGGTGAATCTTTAGGTGATTTGTTTGAATCTGTGTGCAAGTTTGAATCTTTAGGCCAGATTGGGGCCCTTCACATTTGACCTGTAGGTTTCATAACTTTTCTGCCGTCGTAATGTGTGAGATTAAAAATCTTAGCGTAAGGTTCGTTTTCGTTCCAGGTGTAAGGAGGAAGGTCGCTCGTTAAAATTTTGATTATGATACAAGTTTTTCTTTCATTATCACTTCTATTCTTGTTGTGGTTGTGACACTCGGTGCAAGGAAATTACTTTTGACAATGTTAAGGGAATTGAATAAATAATCATAATATGTTTTGATTTATTTGTTTATTTACCAAACATTCGTCAATATAAATACATATGATCTTAATTTTTATTCATCATACGTATTTGTATTTAACCATGAATACAACACTTGAACATTTGTCAACGTACAGTGGAACTTAGAATTAATATTTGCATGATGCATGATTTGAATTAATATTGCATTTTACAATTGCTTCGACGGTCAACTTTTGCAATGTCGGACAATGAACGATAGCAAAGTCGATTTACTAGATCTGGTAGACATTTTTCTACAAAAAAGGTCGTTTTCCACTTCCTTTGCAATATACATATTTCGCATTATACGACATTAATCTAATTGTGTCATTAATAATATTATATGGTAGATAACCGCTATTCCAATCCATCCCATGAAAGTTCCGTGTTATCCATAAATTTATCAACAATGTATTCCATTATAATTTTTTAACGTTACTAATAACTGGACTATATTCAATAATGCTGTCGTGAATTCTTAAACAATAAGCTGCTGTTCGCGCCGGAAAATTTTTAATCTTATTTTCAGTATAGTAGAGATTTTATTTTTAATTTAGTATTCTAGTAGAGAAAGATAGCGTATATACTAAAGTGAGAATGCATACGCTTAACTGTTTATAACATTAAACGTAAGACTTTCTATACTTACGTTTTACATAATTACACTTCTTTTTTTTAATTAGTTCTATAACATGCAGCCTAAAGCTTTACTTCTAGTTATTTTAATTTATAGCCGGTAAATTTAATTTAATGACGGTAAATCTGCGATGTGCATAGACTGCTCTATGAGACATTAATGTTTTCTATTAAAGAATGTGCTATTAAAGAATAAATATTAAACGAATTCTTGTGACTCAATAATGTCGTCACCTATGATAAGATGCCTTAGAGTTCGATGTCAAGGATAAAAGGCTATTAAACATATGCATATAACTTTTAATTTATATGATTGTACAAATAAGTTAAAATAATGATAAATCTGAGGGTAGTATAGACCGCTCTATGAAACATTAACGTTTTCGATTTTAAATGTAACGATATGTCTAAGCAGTAACTCGAGATTAGATAATTAATTAATTATTATTACGAAATGACTATTATAGAATATGCATTAGCAAATTCAAGAGATTGAATAATGACGTCACCCATAATCAAGTGCCCATGAGTTTATATGATTGAACAAGTTCGAATAAAGTTCAAATAAAGATCAATCTGAGAGAGACATACACCACTGTATGAGCTATTAACATTTTCGATAGAAATGTAACGTTACATCCGAAGCATAAACAATCTGCAGCCAGATAGTTAATGAATTAATTATTATAACAAAAAGGTTATTAATGATTAGGTAATAGCCGAATTCATGAAACTGTATGGCGATGTCAGCCAAGCAAATCGTATATATATAATATATATAATATTCAAACGTTGCTTATCAGATGTCATAATATTAGATCATCAGATATCGTACAAAAGATATACTAATCTCATGACGAACAAATAGTGTTATATATGAAACTTAAATTATGCGAAATGACATACACGAGAGTATTGCATGTTGTACATTTCGACAATTTATCGTAAATGTGTTAAAATTTAGATCTTCAGGCTTTTTGAAATTCAAGTATAAGGCAAAGTGAAAGCGATAAATTTTAATAATTATAACAATGCTAGAGTAAGATTATAAACATTTTTATATATTTTAAACAATAAGTTAATCAATCTCTAAAATTATACATCTAGTTACATTAACTTGAATATAACCTTTTAACACGTAATGGTGAATGACACTCGATTAGCGATAGCAAAATTAAAAAATCTCTCATATGCGTACATATTAGATTTAATAATGGAATATTTAAACAATTTCATAAGTCTATATAGTTGTACAATAAAATTGTAACATCTAACTCGTAAATATATGTTTATATGAAACACTTGTAGTATAAATATATGATAATTAAAAGTTAAATGTATCAAAATGACAATTAAAAATTAATTAAAATAAATATAACAGTTATCTACAGTAATAAAACCAAGGCGTTCTTATTAAAATGCATTTAAGCTTGATTAGCAAAAAGAATGGTACAGTTTTCAATTAATTAATAAGAACAGGGTGAAAGGCTGCCCTCGAACTTACTATTATTCGACAAGTTTGAACACGCACTATCATATTATTTTATGACTTGTAAAAGGATCACACATTAAAGAAATATCATTATGACAATTTTTAGTCAATCTTTATCTTCAGACTATTTGACATTCAAGTATTAGGTAAAGTGAGGGGGATAAATTTTAATAATTATGACAATGTTCGAATAGATATATATGGTCACATTAATTTATATATAATTATTTAGCATGTAATGTCGGTAACTCGTTAGAATTCCAGTTAAATTTCTTAAAATATATATATTTTGACATATAGAAAATTTATCATGCTAGATCTCATATAAGTAGATTAGTAATAATTTTCTAATTCATTAGTTTATATTCAAACTTCTGCTATATACAGATTCCTCCTTATCAACGTTACTGACATTCAAAGTTCAAAACAAAACATGTGATTCAAACATGAAAAAATATAATAACACTTAATTAATGTTAAAGAAACAGTATTGTATATATTAATATAATGGGTTTAGTTTACATATTATATACAATTTACAAGTACGTAATTCATAATTTAGGATAATTAAGCGTTGAATATACATGAAACGTGAAAGTAGAAAATTGAAATAATCTTGTTCTAGACTATTGACGTATAATTTGTTCTTAATTAAATTTGATAGATATTCTGACTTATGATGTATTGAGATTATGCATAATATTAACAAATTAACAACTAATATTGTATCAACTGAAGATCCCGGCAATTGAATAACAAAGATAGGTATAATGATAGCGTTCAGCAATAGAATGAGGTGCCCTGGCGTATAATTTTGTCCTGCGATCTTAATAATGTTAAATTTAATATTAATTATTTTTAATAATTATAATTTATACAATTTAAAAATCTCAGACAGATGAAACTACCATCCTGGCAGGTCCAAGTAATTAAATTGCTTCCTTTTTTTTATTAAATTTGTTGAAATATGTTTACACTTATAACCTCATCAATTAACAAAGCTGAAACATGATAGTCAAATTATTAGTAATTCATCAGCAGTAATTTTGTTTCTAATAATTAGAATCTATCCTTTAATATTGACTTATAATATGCCAAAATTGTTGTTACATTATATCACTTATAACAGTTGATAACTGAATATTGTATTACGAAGTAACAAGTATCTAGATAAGGTCATCAAGAAGTTGGATGCAAACATCAGCTTCTATGAATTAATTTAAGTGTAATTTACCATGATAGCTTCTTATATATAAATGCGATTAATAGTCTATCAAGTGTTTAGTATGAATTAATAGTATTCAACTTAGATGAATGTAGACGTTAAATATACGTAAACATAGAAAGAAAAACTGTTGCATTACTATTGCAACTGTTACATTATCTCGTATAATACATTATTTGGATGTCTATAATTGAATCAATTTTGTCATCGACTAATCTTTTAAACTTCATCTCTTCTGTAATTTATACTAGCTATAAAGATAATATTTACATTTCAACAAATAAATTGTATAAAAAGTTATTTCTATTACAACATGTTACCATTATGTGAAATAAATACGCCACCACAAATCCTTACGACATTAGTTTTCAGATCTATTTCTCTGCAGCTATAAACTTCTAAAGCTTAAAGTTTGCGTTTAAATAAACATATTTTTATTTCGTATATATCTTCATTCAATCATTATAATTGTTTACATGGATCTTACAATATGAACAGGAATACATACGATGACAATATTTTATTCCAAAATTTATTTGAGTTCTATGTAACCGAAACTGACAATATAAACATTCTTTCATGTAAGCACACACTTTCATGTACATGTGATTTTCTGAGCAAAAAATGTTTTTATTATACACACCAAATTTGTTATGTATTGGAATATATTTAAATATACCTCATACATCGTCACCAATTTGTATATTGGTGCGTCAATTACATGATATATTTTCTATATGTCAAAATATCTATATTTTAAGAAATTTAACTGGAATTCTAACGAGTTACCGACATTACATGCTAAATCATTATATATTTATGTATATGTATTTATACTACAAGTGTTTCATATAAACATATATTTAAGACTTAGATATTACAATTTTATTGTACAACTATATAGACTTATGAAATTGTTTAAATATTTCATTAATGTAATTCAAAGTAATGTCAAAAGTGAAAGGATTCTAATTCAATACGAGGCCAAACGTGAAAGGTGTCAAATTCCTAACTTTCATTATGCTAATTAAGTTACGCTACACCTGCACGACGTCGCCCGCTAGTGGCGCCATCTTGTGGCGATTTGCGGCGTAACTCTAAATGATTGAGAACCATCCTAGTATCCCTACTAATAACATAGTGGCGCACCAGCCTTTAAATTTAAACGCCTTGTTTTCTAATCACGATTTGTCAAATCTGAGTTTGCTCTAGCGTTTGAACCGTTTAATCGATTGACATTCTTTCTTCTGAAAGAAATCACCTTTAAATGGAAATTATATATATAAAATATTAAACATTATTATATTAAATATTTTTAATAGCAAGTCAAAAATAAAAATACAACTTGAAAACAGTGACCAAAAGTTCAAACGTTCGCCATTTTGTTAATTTTCAACATATTTAGGGCAATTAATGAAACATTACGTAATATTCGTAAGGAATTTTTTGAGATGCTTTGCATCTCCCAATTGAAAATAAATTGATAGAAATTAAAATAATTTACTGAAAAAGTCGTTTAATGTCTCTACTAGGAACCGAACTCAGACCTTCTCGTATTCTGAAAGAAAAATTGGTCATGGTAACTAATCCGACTAGTGATTTTGCGATCCAACTCTTTTTAATGGCTGGAGTAACTATTAAAAATAGTCCCAGTAACCGTATAAGAAAGTTATGATGGAAGTTATACTGCTTTTTTGGTGCTTGCAACTATTATTAATGGTTGATGTAAATAGTTCTTTTTCCAGCTACTTATCTTTGTCGTGGTAATTATCCGTTTCTTCTCAGTGAATCATATGAGATGTTCTGAACCACTAAGCTATGGTTGCGGCGATATTTCCAATAAAATACTATTAAATGAATTACGTTTCTTTGCTGTGGTACAATATAATAAAAAATTGATAGTGATGAGTTCCTCTCAATGAAAATAATTCGAATAAAATCGTTCACTAAAGCAAGCATGGTCAAAGGTATTATGTAACTTGTCGATCTGTGATAATAATGGATCAATAAAAAATCTAACTGATCTAGCAGTAGTAAGTCTTTCAGAGGATGCATAAGATGTTTTTTAAATATTTTAATTTTTTTCGAATTTAACACATTTGGAGAACGCAAAGTCTCATAAGAAACATCTTATGCGGCTTGTTAATAATTTATTATTTCTTTTATAAGTGGAGGTTAATATTATATCAATAAATAAATAATATTAAATGCAGGGACCTATCAGTTCAGTATTTATTTGTTTCTTTTGTGTAAAATTATATACTTCGTTTCCTATTTCATGGAAATGAAATAACATAATATGAACGTTGTCTCATTTAAAATAGGTAAATTTCAAAACATAATTGTTCTGAGTATAAAGAAAAGTTTGTGGAAATAACAGCAATTCTCTATATTATTTAAGAACAACCAGTTAAGAGGTAACTCTATCCAGGAACAAAAGTTGAATCCTATAGTGTAATAACCGCATCTTTTATTTTAAATAAATCATTTAAGAATTTGTGAAAAAAATTAAATGAATGTTAGTAAATTTTTTTGTTAAAATTTCAAATAAAAGTATACTCCATTATAAATAAAAATTACAAGTAACATATATTACAACAAAAATGTAGGAGTAATTAAATTGTTGAATCGAAAACTCAACTTTCATTTTATACGGAAAATATAATAAATATTGGTAAGATTTAATTCATATTTTGATATGTATACTGTCGTCATAAAAGTACATTTAGTTTGAAACGTAAATTACTTTAAGTTTTAATGATTCCAATAAAAGTTGGTAAGAAATTATAGAATTCGTGAGTAACCTAAACATTCCTTTTCTGCATTAAAATATAGTAAATTTTGTTGAAAATAGAAATATATTTGGATTTGTATATAATTATAATATACAAGTATATTTCTAGATCAATACTATATTATTGAGCGTACCAAGTCGTAAAACGTATTTCAGAACTCGGTACATTTTTTCTAATGCATCAGTCTATCATAACGTATAAAAGAATTATTAAAATTAAGCCGAAATTGAAATGACACAAGAATCGTAACATAGTTCAAAATTCAGTTAAATATAGTTTTTTAACAGCGTCATTTAAACGGAAACTCAATTTTCGAGTACTATTCTCGAATCGATTTCAAATTTAAAAGCCAATTAGGCCTAACTTGCACTTAGAAATCTATTAAATTTGTCGTTCAAATTTAGTGACAATTTTAAACAGTTACTGAAATAGTTTTCAAGATCTTTTAGGCTTTATAACTGATATTATAGAAAAATACAGTGAGGAATAACTGGATGAATTCAATAAATATTTAAAGCAAATAATTTCGTAAAATTAAAATTGTATATTTAAATTCTAATAACATTTCTAATAAAATAAACTGCATTAGTAGATTTATTTTAAAAATTACAATTTATTTATAATTTACAATGTTCTTTAATTGTTTTATAAAAGTGCAATAAATAGTCTCTTACATGTTTAAAAATCCCATTTTCATAGAATAAAAAATTTGGTTTCTGATAATTTATTAACCTAAAATAAAAATCCTTAATTTTTTAAATTAAAGTATATATTAAACGAACTGAAACACGAGTAGTAATTTAATTTATTAAAAAATTTGTTGATGGTTGATTTGTTGATAGTTAATACGATATTTTAATTTCTTAAATAGGATAAAGGAAGGTAATTTAGTTAACCATTTAATTAAATTAATATTGAATAATGTTCCATTATAGCAAGACGTGGTTACTACTATAAAGTACCTACTAATCAACCTAGTGATTGAACGTTAAATTTTTCGTTCACTAAATCCATTACAAAATATTATGTAAAATAACAACATAAAAAGGTTGACATTTAAAGTAATGATGCACTTATTTCATAGTGTGTACAAATTAATATTCTAGAAGTAAAAGTTATGTATATTGAGTATATTTGAAATTATGTACTTGACATAATGGTCACAAATTAAGGATGTTATAATATATTTAGTGGTCGAATAAACATTGTTTTTCAATCATACTAGTATAATTTCACGTGTACTTAAGATTCTTCATTCCTGGTTGTAGTTAATTAATTTATACACGATATCCAACGAATCGTCATATATAATTTTTTAATTGCTGAATATATACAATTTTGATTATTATCTTTAAAGTTATATCTGCAACACCGGTTTAAAAGTAAACGTATTCGTGTCGTTATTTTACATATCAATTTGTAACGTCTCTAGTGAACAACAAATATAATGTTTAATCATTCAGTTGATTAGCAGATAATTTATTGTATTTTCCTACAATATTATAAGTTACTGTAACATCTTTATCGACTACTTAACGAAGGAAAAAACGATTACTGGAGTGTATTATGCATAATTCTTGGTCAAGTTAAACGAAGAAATTAAGAAAAAGTGGTCGCATCTCGTTAAAAATATCTTGTTTCATCATGACAAAGCACCTGTTTACTTGTTACCATGGCTAAAATTCAAGAACTTCGCTTCGAATTTCTTAATTCACACTATTCGTCCGATTTGGCCCCTTCAAACTTCGTTTTGTTCCCAAACATCAAAAAATTTTTTGGAGGACAACGATTTCACAGAAATGACGAAGTGATATACGCTGTGAATGACTATTTTGTACGTCAAGAGAAATAATTTTATAAAATTGCCTTAATAATATGGGAACATTGATGGGCGAAATGTATCGAGCTCGAAGGAGATTATGTTGAAAAAGGAAGGTGAATTTGTCAATTTTGTTTGTATTTTCTTTTTCGTTTACCTTACTTTTCAAATGATCCTCGTAGTCTCCTTTTAGCTGGATACATTTCGTATGACGATATTCCAATTCTTTTAATTTTTCGAAAAAATACAATTTCTCGATCTCTGCAGAACAGGCGTTTGTTTCAGCAATGACCACCTCGTTCGATGAAAATCTGCTTTCATTGAGCCATTTCATCATGTTTTGGATAAGAAAGAAGTCGGAAGGGGCTAAATGTAAAGAAAAAAATTGATGAAGAAGTAGTTCGTAGCTCAATTCGACTAATTTGGCCGTTGCAATTGCAAACAACTGAGCTCGTGCATTGTCGTGGCGGAAAAGAACATTTTCTTCGCTAAATTGGGCTGCTTTTTTTGTTAATTTATCATGAAATCAATTCAATAAAGAGGCTTAAACGGTCTTGTAATCTGTTTCCCTTTTCCAGATAACCAACGAAAATTATGCCATGCGAATCCCAGAAAACTATAACCAAGACCTTATCGACCAATGGGACAATTTTTTTTAACTTCGGAGCATGTTTATAAAGAGCAATCAACTGTTTTGACAGTTTTTTTCATTTCTGGTGTATAATGATGTATCTATATTTTATTACGGTTACGTAACGCCATATAAACTGACTTGAATTGCGCTTGAACACGTTTTAACACTGCTTCGAAATGGTCACACTATACCGTTATTGGACAACTATTAGCACACGCGGCGCCCATCTCGCCAACTGCTCTCTCATGCCCAAATGTTCATGCAGGATATTAAATCCACGATCGACTGTAAACTGAGATGTATACCACCTGAGCTATCTCATGTAACTTCACTCGATGGTCTCCCAAATCGATATCGTGGATTTTACTGACCATCTCTTCAGGCGCGACCTAAAATGGACTTTCCGGAAGCTTAGCACGCTAATGCTAATACGATCATAATGAAATTCAGTATACCACTTATAAAATATATCATACGACGGAACATAGTCCCCACAATACTTTTGTAGCTTTCCTTCAGTTTTCCTAATCGTTTTTACATGCAAGACATATTACTTTATTAACACACTTTATTAATATTAATTAAACAATTGACTATTTGACAGATTTACTTTAAAATTTATGTGTATTCCTAAAATAGATACTAAAAACAAATAAACTGATCTATAAGGATCACCAACCTTTAGAAAACGTTGTTAAAATTGCCTATAACGTTTATAAATAGTTTTGAAAACCATTAAAAGTTCATGTTAAATCAAGATGTTCAACAAGTTGTCAAGTAAGATTATGTAGAAAAGTAAAATGTAGTAAACGTTGCAGAATCTCAACTTCCAAGACGTTTAACACTTTTTTTAATTAAACAGAAGTACTAATAATATAATCCAATTTCTTTTCGATGAATGTAAAGGAAATGTATTGAGTTTCTGGTGTAGCACTATATAATTGGTTTCTCATTATTCAGTGAAGTATTGTCATGTCAGTAATGTTTGAATGAATTGTCAAACATTTTAGAGGTTGGAATCCGATAACGTTTATTACACATTGTCTGCCTTTCTAAGTAATGTTAATTGTCAATGTCTTGTATAACATGGTTTAATATGAACTAAGAGTCATTTGATAATTTTGGAGAGTATTTCTTAACAGTATAAGTGCTTTTTACAACGTATTATAAACGATAACGAACGTTGCTTTTAATCAAACCTAATAGGGCTCTAAACGTTGGTGTTCCCTATGGCTATGATCTAGTAATTTTGTAAAAACTATATTTATTAATTTATATTATTAGAAATTACAAATATTACAAATTTCAGACCGATACATCAAAAGAATGTGAACGTTTAATGAACATTCACTCAAGGTTTTCCATCGATGGTTGCTGTCTTTTTAAAGCTAATATTTGAAACTATTAATTATGTACGTTTTTTCAGTGTAGATGAATTTATAAAGCGTCCACGATTTTGGAAACGCATATACCACTCAACACACATGAACATGACATACTATCATCCATGTAAACTTTCTTTAACATGTCGAAGTTTCCTTAGCAGTTTTTTTCAAGTTTAAAGCGAAACTTAATTTTTGCACATTTCTCTATTATGATATTTTAATTAGGTAATTTAAGTTATTTTTCTATTGCGTCGTATATCATCTATTTAATTTTATAGCTAGTTTTAAATAGATGGCGAGCACATAAACAATACTGTAAAATCAGTCCCGTTACGTATCAAACATACTGTATATATTATAGTTGTATCAACTATTTGGAAATTGATTTAATTAATTTCGTACGTTGGCACTATTAAATTATCGCGGTTAGTTTAATAAACTCGTCTTCTTAATATTGAACAAAAAATACATAATCTGAATGAATTTGTCTTCTTAATATTTAATAGAAAAAACTTTAAACACTTTATGATCATGCAAGTGTTCATATTAGAATAGTAAAAAAGTAATTTTATTCAGAAGAATGGAATGTTGGAATCATTTTCAATTCCTGATCAACTATATGACAAAAGTCATTTAATTATATTACATTTGTTGCCAATCAAAGTATTTTATGATAGAATGTTGTAGTTTAATAATATAAATAAATAATTTTAGTTTGTTCCTTGTACAAATATGACATACCTGGTTTCTTAGTAATTTTATATAACATAAATCAAGTTCAGAAGAAATTCATTTCAGATACATTATAAGTACGGAAACAAAAAACATTTAGTGAAATTTACATATTATATATAGAAATTTCGCAAAACATTTACCGTTAATCCTTCATAACAACCGATGCATTGGTCGCAGAGTTAAACCATTTTGACCATATACACATTATACAAATTCTTCGATTAACGACTTTATAAAGAACGTTATTTTTACTGTTAGATTTAGGTAAATTTTTTTCGTCAAGGTAACTACAATTTTAATTATATTACCTACAGAATATAGTTGCTGTAACCAATAGATAATCTAGTTAAATTAACAAAGTTTCGTGATAACTAAATGGTTATGGTTATAACACTAGGAACTGTAGTTATTTTAACTGTTATCATTC
>JABFPR010000223.1:0-12138 GCA_022817345.1 Neoscelio sp. ZL-2020
ATATGAACAAGATAAAATTGCGTATTAGAAAATAGTATATCAATATTATCTATATTTGTGATTAGATATCGTGCCTGTATTAGAATTTTCAACAACAGTTAGATTACATATATTTATTAATAAATATCATCGTAATGTTAGTAAAAATCAGGATTTAAAAGTAGTTTGTTTATGAATAATTACAAATCAAAATATATGTATGAATCGTGGAATATCGTGCTTAGTTCAGTATTCCATGTGGGTCATTCGACGTCAGATTGACATATATTTTTTAAATTTCTCTTTTAAATATTTTATATTTAAAAGAGAAATTTAAAAATAAATAGAGAAATAAATGTTTAAAAAATTTTATACGTCTTTAAATATTTTTTAAACATTATTCTTAAAAAAATATTCGTAACGTATTTTTGTTTGTATTCATTTTAAGCTTAAAACTTCCCGTTTACGATTTTTCAAACTTTACAATTATAGGAAATCAACTTATTTCAAACACACGTCACTGAATAATCTTTTATTGTAAAAAGAAATTGCAGACATGAAAAGTTAGGATTTTTCTCAACATTTTGAAAATACATTCAAACATATTTGTTTAACCATGCTTGTATTCGAATTTTATTTATAGTGTACAGTATGAAAACTTGCTTAATAAAATTCAAGCTTTTTTGTAAACTTGTATCTACATACAGATTTAGTATATCGTTAAGGAGTATCGTTAACAAGGATTAAGTACTTTTCTAAAAAATGTTTTTGAGGGAACGTAAATAGTGATCAAATTTGATCAAAAGCACTTTATTGTTTAAGCATTAAAGAGGACATGACGTTTTTTTTTTTTTAATTCTGGTCATATTAATGACCTCATATTTTTGATGACCATAATACCCTTTGCTGCAGCACGCCTAGTGTTGCTGTCCCAGCACTTTGAAAAATAAATATAAATGAAAAATTCATAAACGTACTATCAAAATGATGATCTAGTTATGGTCTATCGTTCACATTAGTTCGATTTTTGTAATAATAAACAAATTCAAATAATTTTTCAGCATTTCTTTCAACTTCGAATGTTTATAAAAAATCGAGAAATTGAAAGTTTTATAAAAGCTCGACATTAGACCATAGGGAATTTAGTTGTTAATATTTTGAGAAAATTTCACAAAATAATATTGAAATCTATTCGAGTTATCACAGCGACAATCCAATATGATAGTTATCACAGCGACACAGACAGATATGTATTGGGTTGGCAAATACATATCTGTCAAAGTTCGTTCGGTTTTTCTTTCGGTGCAGGTTCATTCCGTTTACCCCTCCCCTTCCTTGGCGCTACCACGTAACTTGATTGCGCATTTCGAAGGTCATGTCAAAGGAAATTTTCTGTGAATATTTTATTTTATAGACATCAGTATTCTATATGTGGCGTATCTTTGAAAGTGGACGTGACGGTCGTGCAATATCGCCATATTTTGTTATATTACTTCAAAAAAGGCAAACGGAGGCCCATAAAAAGATATGCCGAGTATACGGGAATAATGCCGTAACAAAACGCGTGTGTCAAAAGTGGTTTTCAAAATTGCGTTCTGGAGATTTCGATGTCAACGACGCACCACATTTCATGTTTTTTAAACATTTCTCATACAAGCATGGAAAACCATTTGCGCCAACTGGGATACGTTTATCAGCTTGATGTTTGGGTACTGCATAAATTAACCGAGGTGAACTTGACCAATCGTATATGCATCTGCGATTCAACGCCAAAAATACGATCCTTTTTTGAAGCGAATGGTAACGGGCAATGAAAAATAGATCGTCTACGGTAATGTAGTGCATAAAAGATCGTAGGAACAAAGCAACGAGCCGTCCCAAACAACCTCGAAGGCGAAGAAGATTATGCTCTCCATATGGTGGTATTTCATGTGCTCTACTACGAGGTGTTACCAGCAGGTAGAACCATTGATTCAACTGTATACTGCTCGCAGTTAAGTAAATTGAACAATGCAATACGGAAAAAACGTCCAGAATTGACAAATCGTAAGGGTGTCGATTTCCACCATGACAACGCCAGATCCCACGCGTCATTAACCATCCGGCAGAAACTGTTAAGTCATGGCTGCGGTGTTTTGCCTTATTCCCCGTATTCATATGATCCGGCGTCTTCAGACTATTACCTGCTTCGGTCGTTGCAGAATTCCTTCAACGGGAAAACCTTCGCCAATGAGGTGGTTGTAAAAACGCACCTGGAGCAGTTTTTTGCCGATAAACCACAGACATTCTACAAAAGTGGCATTATGAAATTGGTGGAAAGATGGCAAAAGGTTGTAAATAACAATGGTCGGTATATAATTGATTGAAATACACGAGGTGTACCAAAATAATTGTGTTTTCTTTCATCCTAATAAACCGAACGAACTTATTTGCCAATCCAATACTCCCATTTTTCATAATTGACTGCAGATTTTTATTTTGATGCAGATACGGATACATTTTTATATTATTCACACACAGAAACTTGTATTATTTTAAATTCATATTTGCATATAAATCCGGATTCTATTTATAAGTACTTTATTATTTAATAATTATTATAAACCGGTATGATCGGCTCAAACTATCCGGTTATCAAACTTCCAAATTCCAAAAAAGTAAATGTCTGTACTGAAAAAATACTTAGTTGAATCAAGTAAAATCGAGTTGATTCAACTCTATTTCAGAGTTGAATACATCTAACTCGATATTTAACATTATATAACTTTGTGTATTCTTTAAAGGTAACTGAGCATCGAGCAAAAACAACTCGATTATTACTCAAGAACATAATAATAGTAATAAGTACACATAATATCGAGTTTAGTCAAGTATATTATTTTGGTAATATCAAGTTGAACATTCTTCATTCAACTATATACCCGCCAACTCGATAATCGAGTTGGATATACCAGAACTTTTTTTTCAGTGTGGCCCGGTTAAAATTATAGTAAAAATTCATAACAGTTCCCAAAGGAAATATATTTTTTTCGTACAAAACAATAATATTGCTTAATAAATATCAAACTTTGATTAATCGAATTTCAGAAATATCGATTAAAAACATCGATATTATCGCTTCATCTTTCAAACAGAAAAGATTCTAATATTTCGTTTATTTGTTAAGAGAACAGAAAACTAGAGTTAGATAGCTCTTAACTTCAACTTGTCACAATTTTGTTTTTCTTTACTCTTTTAAATAAAATGATACGATATGTATGTTGTATGAATAAAAAATTGCAAAAACGTCTGATCACCCAGCGGATAGTGAACTTAAATTGTACAAAATAAATTAACAGTGTCAAGTGTCATTCTCATTTGAATTCCAAGTTTTAGCGTAGATTTCTGCATTACCATATACGTACTAAGAAGTCAATCGTGAAGTTGTAACGAATGATCCACACGTGTCTCAATATATTTTATTCTTCCTTTTCTAGAAGGATGTAAAAAATTATATTAAATTTGATATTAAATTTCCGTATAATTTTCAAAATGGTAAGATTAAGCATATAAATAAATTATCATTACTTAAAATGTTCGATTTCAACATTGAAATTACCAACAAATTGTTAATTGCATTTATACCATATGTTATACATTGGGAAACTGAAGGTAAATGTATTAGTAATATATCGCACATGTTTTTCTTTTCACATAGAATATATTTGACATATGAACTTTTATTCAAATGTTTATTGGACAAATCTTTCTTATTTGACTACGAAATAATCCAGAATCCCAGTTTTCAACGCGCTGTAGATAAAAAGAAGAATAGTCATTTTTTAGCTTCGTGCCCATGGACATTTTTTATCAGCACGTCAAGAACTACATCTCAGCAAAGTTTCAGCCAATTTAACGGAGAGCTGTTTTCCATAAGATTAGTGCGATATTCTTTGTTTTCAACACCAGGATATATGTTTCTCAGTTAATGCTAATTAAGGAAAATTTTTTCGTTTAATTATTTAAATGAAATTTTCAATATTACTTGGACTTTGCTTCTGAAAAACAGACAGTTTCTACTAAAAATGATCCCATTAGACGTTAAATTATAATCAGAATTACTTTCACGTTCTTACGACAACTTATGACATATAATAATGTAGAAATCTGTACAAAAATGTAGAGTGACTCTTTATCTGAAATTAATAACTCTGATTAATTATATGCAGATATGTAGTATTTAATAGATATATATATAATATAACAATATACTGGTAAATGCACATTCAAAGATAACAAAATCTGACTTACTTATTTGTCTTTTAAGTTTAAATGCCAAAACTTATTAGACATGTTTTGCATTTATTTTGACTGGATTCGAATGACACATGCTATTATTTGTTTAAATGCAGAATCTATCAAAACTTGTCATTCAACGCGTTTGTTTGAAAAGTTCTCGCCTCATCGTTCGAAACTCGCAACTTTAAATTTATTTCTCGTCTCGTGACTATTGCGCGACACTTATCCGTTGGCTGGTCTCGCAAAACTTTATTGCAGAATGTTGCACACGGCTGTACGCGCGTATCTCAGTTTCTCCAGATGCCACCGATTACAATTGTTTCTACGTCAGCTTGTACTCACCCTGTAGATGCCTTGGAGTTTCCAACTGGGCTGCATGCGCATAATAGTATAAATTTCACAGTTTAATCATTGAGCTAATGTGCGGCCTGCGATACAGCATGCCAACTGGTCATTTTCATTTAAAAGCTTTGTTTAAAATCGCATCACCAAATTAGTCATTATTAAGATTAATTCAATGCAGTTATTCCGTGCATACGTTTTGTGCAATTGAGTAAAATAATTCTTCATTGATAAGTAATACTTTGTTAAAGTGTTATTGTGGACAGTCGTTAGTAGATATTACTTTACAACTACACATCAGCTAAAAAATATTTATGTAATAATGGACAAAATTTGACAGATAAGTTGTAAAATTGCATATATTTATTTGAACTGTTATCTAAACTTTTAACACGTATCATTATAGAAATCTTTTTAATGGGGTTTCATAAGTGCAAGTTTCTGCAAATTTCTACAAAACTAAAAGACAGAATTATTTGTATCTTTTACATTTGAAGATATTTAGAGAATATAGAACTGTTTGACATATTAAGATGAAAGTTATGTAATGAGGTTCGTAATGGCGGATTCAACATGGCGTGTCAAAAGTTGAAAAAAATGTAAAAATATATTTGTAGGGCGGAGGGTTACTTCAGAATCTTAAATAGAAACTCACCCTCAATTTTTCCTGTATTCTTGGATTCCTTGTTGAAAAATAATAAACTTTTATTCGACTCATTTTTGAAAAATATAATAATTTTAAAAGTTATAAACAGATCACAAAAAGTTAAAAATTAAATTAGAAATGTTCATAACATTGGGAATAATAATTTTAAGGAAAAAATGTTATGAATAAAAGTTTCTTATTTATGAATAGAGAATCTAAAAGTCCATAATTGCACGCACCTACTCTACCACTTATCTAGGTGGAGCTGAGGCAACTATAAAATTTCAGGTGGTATTCTCCTAATTTTATTGAGTTTTAAGATTCTCTATTAAAAAATAGAATGTTTTATTCATGACATTTTTTCTGTAAAATTATTATTCTCAATGTTATGAACATTTGTAATTTAATTTTTAACTTTCTGATTTGTTATAACTTTTAAAATTATTATATTTTCAAAAATGAGTCGAATAAAAGGTTATTATTTTTTAACATGGAATACAAAAATGCAGATAAATTGGGGAGTTTCCATTTAAGGTTCTGATTTACCCCAATTAAGATTACGAGTTAACCCCGCCCCACGCTTAAGGGGTGCAGGGTGCTGTTTAATTTTAACACAGATGAATGGCATCCTGAAAAATATTAGCTTTTGATTTAATGGTAGTCTATGGTTTATTTATTTTTATTAATTTTCAAATTGTAAGTTAATTGACAAAATTAACTCATTCAGGCAGATGTTTAACACAGTCATGTCAATGAAAAACTATAAACTGGATTCATAACATAATCGTTTTATTATTATAAAATTTTAAATGTATAAATAATATCTATTTAATGAAATAGTTTAAGCAATAGAATTATTGAAAAACAAATTACATCAATCGATTTTGCAGGAAAAATATGAATCTTTTATATAAGTCACTTTTTCGTTCCGAAATTTTTTTTCTTTCTTTCTCGCCATCATCTTCGATGACTTTGTTCCGTTTATCGGACTAGTAAGGAATCCCCGCTAACAAAAGATATCTTCCACTGATTTTAAATGTGTATCAACCAGGCATGTTGGAACGACATCAATAGATGATAACTGAACGATTTAGTGCTGGTAAATAAGATGAACGAAGGAGAACTTTCCAGCCTAAGGAATAAATAACATCTTTTATTTCTTTTACTACATTTGACCGAGTGTTGTAATACTATAAAATAATCTGCAAAGTTCTGCTAGTTAATGATAAACAATAATAAGTTGTGAATTATTAAAATTATATATAATTATTTTTTGTCTATCGCTCAGGAACAAAAATAACACTTATTTTTGACGTTTCGCAAATTATTTGTTTCCCTCTTCAGAACTACAATTATATAAATAAAATTACAATTATGTAAATTAATGTGTTAATGGATTGTTTGTCATATATTTATTTTTGTTAATATTTAAACTTTATATTTATGTTATCGGCTATGTATTTTTCGCTATTTACCATTCTCAAAAATGTGTATGTTATATAAATTTTAATTACCTGATACAATTGAATGATAATTGTTCTTAATTTGAGCGAAGAGGAATAAACAATTATTAATTTATTGTTATTATTTTAACTCGGATAAGCACATTATACAATTTTGTTTATCGAATATATTAACGGATAGTTGTCGATAAGATTGAAGTTGTTTACAAATTTATGATATAAAATCTTTGTATTTGGAGGGAAAATCATATATCTTTTGAGAAGAAAAGTCTATTGTAGTTTTTATTTAATTTATTTAAATCTGTTTTTAAATTTAATACTAGTTTTTCATTTTTCTTAATATTTAGAATTTCCGAAATTTGTCTCTTTTGTTCATTTAGATCTCTATCTAATATCTGATAATTAGTAAAATCTATTTGATATGTTAGTTTGTTATTAATGTTTTGTAATTACTGTGTTTATATTTTTGTTTAAATTATATTTATGCTCATTGATTCTAGTAACTGCATTTCTTCTTGTTTCTCCTATATATGATTTTTGACAGCTGCATTTAAGTTCATATTCAGTACCGGTATTTTTTTCTTTTTTAAGTTTGTCTTTACCATTTTTTATAATAATGTTTAATTTATAGGGATTTATAGGGAAATTTATCATTTGGATATTATTTGTATAAAGAAGATTTAATATATGCTTATTAATTTTTTAATAAAATGGTGTTACGATATAATTTGATCTTTTACCATTTGTCACATGATTTGCAATCACCTTGTCTCACTTTCTGCAACAAGAGTGAAAGCAGATTTAGCGATAAAAACGACTGCGCCATGACGCGATTTGACATGTCAGAGAAACGTGAATTTTGCTCTTCTAAACAAACCGCATGCCATGATTATTAAAAAAACATCGTCACCTTCAATCACAGAGATTAGTTCTTTCTCTTGATCTGTAATTTGATCTTTTGCCATTATCAATACTAATTATTTTATTGTTATTATTTTTTGTTTGTGTTAATCTATTATTAATATTTTCTTCAATAAATGAAATTGGATAAAGATTTTGAACCAAAATTTCTCTAACTATCTTTACATTATTTTCTATGACTATATTATCTGAAAGAAAAAATGGTTTATCAACAGGTTGGTAAACCATTTTTACTATTTTTGGAGTATAGGATGATTTGAAATAAAATTAAGTATTTTTCCGGAATATATACTCTTCTGGTACCAATATAGTTATGTCTAAAAAAATATCTCATTATTTTTGTTCTAATTCTAATGTAAATTGTAAATTATTATTGAAGGTATTCAATATTTAAAGAGTTTGATTAATCCCATTTTTTGGTAAAATACAGAAAATATCATCAACATAACGTTTGTAAAATTTTAAGTATTTTATCTGAAAAAAGAACAAAACACTCCAAATCTTTCATAACTAAATCTGAAAACATAGGAGATATGGTACTACCCATTGGACAACCTTTTATTTGTTTATATATATCATTGTTAAATGTAGAATAAATATTGTCAAACATGAAATTTATTATATTGATGAGTTCTTGTAAGGGTAAACAATTTTTATTGTTAAATGTTATGTATGTAATTGTATAATTTTTTTCTATAAAATCAATAATCAATTCTTTTGTTACATTTGTAAAGAGAGATGTAACATCTAGAGAAATCATTACATGATCATCTGGAATAATTTGGTTGTTGTTATCATTTCTAAGTTCTAATGAATTTTTAACTGAGTAATTAGAAGGTTGATTGAAGATTGGTAAAATATCATTGTTTGTACATTTTATTAGAAAAAATTATTGTGAATAAAGTTTAATTAAATTGTTATTAATTTTTACAGTGTTATTAATTACAGTAAAAACTGTAATATTGTGTATGCTGTGGTATATTCATTATGTTTTGTTGAGTATTTGTAGATTCGATACTCAAAAGAATTCAGTTTAAAGAAACTTATTATGAAGATATAAGAACCATAACTATTCAGGGCAACTTATAACTTTTTGTTGTAGATGTTTTCCAATTAATATCTTGTTGTTGATAATTGTATTTTTGTCTTCATTATTGTATTTTTCTTCTTTTTCTGATAGAATTCGTTGATTCATCATAATCCATCTCATTGCAATATTTCATCTATCACAGTATCCAGACGTGTTTCCCATTTTTTTTTATATAAATAATATTTGAATAAATATAAATTTATATTTCAACGTCCCTTATTTATTTATGAATTATTAAAATTATATATATAATTATTTTTTGTCTATCTACAAAAAAATTAAAGTAATTTTTTTTTGAGAAACAAAATTTGATAATGTACTTAATCCGAGTTAAAATAATAACAATAAATTAATAATTGTTTATTCCTCTTCACTCAAATTATGATCAATTATCAACAATTGTATCAGGTAATTAAAATTTATATAACATACGAAGAGGGAAATAAATCATTTCCGAAACATCAAAGAATAAGTGTTAGTTTTGTTCCTGAACGACAGACAAAAAATAATTATAATATATATATATATACAAAATAATAATATATATACCTAGAATCATAATGTCCTTTTTTATAAGACTGAGTAATACAAATTTAATACGTCAATTCCAGCTTTAGGGGTTTACTAATCAATTGCTATAACCCAGATAGCAAGATATGTCAATTATTTTTACATCATTGATATAAGTGATGGATAATGATTGTCCAATGATTAATAAAATATACGTCCGCATGAAGCAGTCGTTATTTATACACCCAAATCAACTGATTCGTCCCACCCTAGATTGCTAGTTGAACGTACTTTTTCGATTTCAGATATGAGGAGTACGTTCAACTAGCAATCTAGCGGGGGACGAATCAGTTGATTTGGGTGTACATCAAATGTACACCCATAACGGATGATTCGTAACCTTCCGGTAAAGGAAACAACCTGAAGTTGTATACCTTCAAGTTGGCAACAGATTTCGTAAACTCGGAATGGACACGGGAATGTCAGAGTTGACATGTATAAGGTTAGATCAAAGGGGTGACACGGACTCGTTTCAGCCGTACCCTAAACTTCCGGTTCCGCTAGAGGCGCTGATAGTCCCTTGGCCCGGCCGTTCACGTGATAGCCAGGACCACGTAACCCACGTAGACTGACCGGGCTAGACTGTCAACGCCTTTAGCTGAAACGGAAAGTAAAGACCAAACGAAATACAATGCGTATATAGGACCGTGTCACTGCCCTGGGTTAGATCATATAACCTTCTACATATTAATTCTGACATTCCAGTTAGATGATCTAACCTTCTACATGTCAATTCTGACATTCCCGTGTCCATTCCTAGTTTACGAAATCTGTTGCCAACTTGAAGGTAAAAAACTTGAGATATGTTCCGTTACCGGAGGGTCACGCGAATCATGCGTTATGGGTGTACTGCATGAAATCAGCAATAATTGTACAATAAATGTATATTATAACCTATAATCTTTGTTAATTATTTATCAATGATGTAACATTATTTACTTAATGTTTGTGCAAAATGATGAATACATGTTTTATAAATTATAAAATGAAGTAGATATTTTAAGAATTAAAAAATTAAATTTATTTTATAATAATATAATTTTATTATAGAAATTGGTTTTAATATACAGTTGACTTCAGCTTTTTTTACAACTTTGGGACTAGAAATAAATTGCAAATATAAATAAATGGGGTCAAAAGCACTCAAAAAACAGCATTGTTTGTTCAACATTAAATTGTTTTCTCTTAAATTCTTCTTTTTCCTAATTACGCATGCGCAATGAAGATAATAACTAATCCTTTATTGCCTTTCATGTACGAAGTTACATATATTCATAATTGATTTAAGATATGTTCGCATTTCAAGCCCATGAAATGTATCTCTGATTGGTTATGAATCGACCAATGTTTGATACTTGATGGAGAAGTTTAAATTTTGCTTTCATCCGATTAAATGTCAATCATTGGTCAAATGTATCTCATTACATTGGATGCTTAGAAAACGTAGGAAAAATTGCGTCCACGTTTTGCTATTTAGGAATATGGCAGCTGATGTGTGATGAAAATTAAAAAAAATTTAGCATTGTGGAAGTCAAGCAAAGCTTAGTGGGAATAGTACTTAGATAGTTAATCCATAAAATAAAATACGTTGAGTTTTTTAGAGTTAAGATCTAATTATAAGTGTGAGTTTACGTGTGTTATACCTTCTGCCAAAAAAGTATCGGGAATTGTTAAATAAAACACATAATTTTCAATTAATCAACACGATTTAGTAGGCTCCATTTGATTTAACGCACATATGCCAGCGGTTTTTCCAATCTTCGAAACATTTTTTATAGGCGTTTTTCGGGATTGCCTTAAGTTGCTCCCACGATTTTTGTTTTATGACTTCAATCGATTTAAAACGGGTTCCACGGAGCGGCAATTTTAGTTTCGGGAACAAAAAGAATTCACACGGGGCTAAATCCGGTGGTTGTTCGATGATATTTGTTGCATTTTTTGCCTTAAATGAGCTCACAATTGTTGCTCTATGCGACGGTGCGTTGTCGTCGTGTAGAATCCACGAATTGTTATTCCATAGTTCTTGTCGCTTCTGACGGATTTTTTCACGCAAACGATTCAAAACGGCCAAATAATATTCTTTATTGACTGTTTGTCCTTCCACAACGAATTCATGGTGCACCAAACCACGAATATCGATGAAGACGATGAGCATCACCTTAACTTTTGAGCGACTTTTACATGGTTTTCTTGGTTTCGGTTCATTTCTTGTCCTCCATTCTGATGCTTGCTGACTTGTTTACATATCAAGCTCATATACCCACGTCTCATCACCAGTTATGATACGTTCCATAAATGTGGGATCAGAATTGGCACCATCTAGCATGTCTAAAGAGACCTGTTTACGGAATTCTTTTTGCAGAAAATTCAGTTCTTTTGGAACGAGACGAGCAACAACGCGTCTCATGCCCAAATTATCTACCAAAATCGAACGAACGGACTCGTGAGAGATGTTGAGGTTATGTGGTATCTCTCTTAAGTTGGAATGGCGATTAACGAACATAATTCGATGCACTTTTTCGATGTTTTCATCGGTTGAAGAGGTCGAAGGTCGCCTGGAACGAGGCTGGTCTTCGACGATCTCTCGGCCCTCCTTGAACGCTTTGTACCACTCATATGCCCGTGTTTTCGATAAGACAGATTCACCATAAGCCTTCTGTAACATTTTTAGCGAGTCGGCACACGAAACTCCAATTGCAACACAAAATTTAAGACACACTCTTTGTTCAAAACTTTCGTTCATTGTGCAAATCGAGACGCACCAATGAGTTGTATTAATTCAGTAAGCTGATGTAAACAAACTATTCGACTGATCACGCTCATATTACCCATAATAACTCAGTACAGTG
>JABFPR010000224.1:0-12134 GCA_022817345.1 Neoscelio sp. ZL-2020
AAATCTCCAATTTTTTTTTCTATTTTTGGATTTTCTGTTGAAAAATAATAAACTTTTATTCGAATCACTTGTTTAAAATAATGGTTACTTTAAAAGTTCTATAAGAAAAAAAGTTAAAACTTAAATTTAAAATTGCCCATTACATTAGAAATTATAATTTTACAACAAAATGTCATGAATAAAAGATCAGTATTTTTTAATAGAGAATCGATAAATGCAAATAATTAGAGGAATTCCACTTGAAGTTTTACAATTAACCCTCTATTTAAAAATAAGAAACAATTATTAATATTTTTTAAAATTATTATTTCCAATGCTTTTTTTTTTATAGTGGACATATTTTGAGAATCCCAAGTGCAAAAAATCATAGGTAAACCCAGGCACACCATCCACAAATATTGTATGTATCCATATAGATATTACATGGATCCATACGGTCATTACATGGACCCATATGGGACCTGTTCCAATTCATTGCCTGAGACCATATGAATCCATAAGGTTCTATATTAATTCCATATGGATTCAGTTCATGTCCGTATGGAAAAATATGGTCCCATATGGATCCATTTGGAACCATATGGAGTCCATGTGGTTCCAGATGGATCCATATAATAATGTCGTTGCTAAGTGGTGACGATGCTGGACTTCTAACTTGCGGGATAATAGTACAATTCCTCAAACTCAATGAAGAAAAATTTGTTAAATAAAATTATGACATTTTTAAATAAATAATTATGTAAATTTATTATTTATAAATTTAATAATATTCCATAGAGAAATTTTCTTTGGAGGTCCCAATTTGGTCGGTTATTTAATTTGATCGATTATTTAAATATGAAAATACCATATGAAATTATTTTCAAATAGGTTGAGCGCGTTTTTTGTCGATTTGTGAAACTTGAAATAATTGAAACCAAACGCGTTGAGTACTCATGCATTATAAAAACTATTGATTCCTTAGTATCCGTGCTATATCAACAATTCGCAGTAAACAAAGTGGAAAATATTACAGCGAAATAAAGACAGTAAAACAAATTGAATAGTGAGCGATTAATATACTTGAAATTTATTAAATTAAATTTGTCAAATATCATAAAGAATAGAATGAATCATTGAATGAAACCATGAAAAAATATTAATTGATATTTACATAATTTAAGATAATTAATTTTTACTCGAGTCTTCCCGTAACTGATTTTTACTTGAAGTAAATAGATATCACATGCATATCGTACTAACATCGAATGACCACCGCAAATAATATTCTCAGGATACAGTATTTAACATTTCTGGGACGTCATTTTTTCTTGTTCAAGAACTTTTTTAAAGGCATTTTTTATTTTGTAAACAATTTAAGATCTAAGGGGTTTCTGGAGAGTTCTAATTGATCAGTGGTGGATTCTTTGGGGTTCGGTGATGATTCCAAGGCGATTTTAGGGGGTCCGGGGAAGATTCAGTGGTGCACTAGCAGGTACTAGCGATCATTTTTCAGCATTTGCAATATTTTATATTTTACAATATTCTGTGCTAATAGAGATATGTGCTTTCTGAAAAACAGATATTACGAGCAATTTATTTCTTTTGAATTAATAGAAAAATTATTTTCATATTACCACAAGGATGGTCAATATTTTAATACTTTATTTTAATACTACATTTGTAATACTTGAAATGTGAACTTCCTCTTAAAAGTTGTACGCTATTTTAATTAAGCTTTGAATTTTAATATTTCGTGGCACAGTATACGTTATTGGACATTAATCTTTTCTTTATCATTTGGACTTTTCTATCTCTAATTATATTATTCATATCACTATATATAAAAAAAGAGAAAACGATTCGAAAAAACGAGATATCAATGACAAATTATAAAAAAGTCTAATTAGGCGAATTAGACAAATTTATGCAGGTAATTTTGGCTGCATTTAGATTCGGTTTAGGCAAAATATGCGCATTTATTTACGTAAAACAGTTTAAATTAGCGATTATTTCAGAAAAAATCGTTGAGATATTTTGAAGGGAAATGAAGGTTGAATCAGCGTTGACTCTACCTTCATGTTCTATTAAGAATAACTGTATCATAGTGCTGTATATGTAGCATGGTAAGTATCCCTAATAGCACAAAATATTCCATGAATATTTCAAGGATATTTTATTTCGTCATCACAATATCCCTGGGATATCGGAGATTATCTTAGATATCGTTTACATATCGTACGAACATCGAATGTCCATCTCAAATAATATTCTCAGGATATAATATTTAACATTTCTGGGGCATCACTGGGATAATATACGATATTTTAAGATATTTTTTTTGTCAAGAACTTTTTTAAAGGCATTTTTAATTTTGTAAATAATTAAAGATCTAGGGGGTTTCAGGAGAGTTCTAATTGATCAGTTTTTGGGGATTCGGCGGGGATTCCTAGGCGATTTTAGGCATCCGGTGGATGATTTATGGGGTCCGGGGAAGATTTAGGGGGGTTCTAGGAAGTCCGGTAACGGTTCTAGGCGGGTCTTAGGGGTTCCGGATGGTGTTATACGGAGTTTCAGGGGCGTTCTAGCGATCCGAGGGAAATAGAAATTGAAAAATTTTCAGCGCGATATCCTGAAAATATTATTTCAGGTGGACATTCGATGCTCGTACGATATATTTCGTGATCTCCCCAGAATATTCCTGCGATATTTTTTCGGCATTTACGATATCGTACGATATTTTGTGCTATTAGGGTTTCTTATCGAATTAACTGTTGGTGTTAAAATTAATTGTGTCTTAATAATGACAAATTAAAGAAAGAATTAAAATCGTTGTTGCGAATTATCTTAATCGATACTTGTACATTTAAAGAGAAATGCGAAAAATTGAGTGTACTTAGGTGGATGGATGGATAAGTGGTTTCAGGAACACATATCCTCGTAACACACTTTTTACTCAATATTAATTTAATGAGATATTTTGTTTTGAACTGTTGAGTTATTATCTCTTTATTAATTGCATATTTTGAACGTCAGGTAATGAGATTTTCATTTTGAAGTCAAATTTTTGTTTATTTTTGGAACCATGAAAGATTTAAGTTACGAATGCTATTCCAAAATAGAAAAAAATTTAGATTCTAGCGGACAATCTTATGACCTGTTTTTAAAATATATAAATAATAAAGAGGTTGCAGCTCAGTTGTTCAAAATAAATTAAGTTATTAAATTAATATTAAGTAACATTTCCTGTAACATTGGAATATAGTTCCAAAAACTCAAAAAATGATTATTTAAAATGATAAGAATTACAGAAGAAGTAGTATATTTTATTATTTTCTTGGTAATTATTAACATTTTAAATAGTAATGTTTGCGTGTGTTATGGATTCTACTGTTATTAATTAATATTTTCCAAACTTATTTTATAGTAAACACAAAATCTACAATGCTTAAAATTGTTAGACATTATCTGAAAATTTTACATAAACCTTAAACAGATTAACAATAACACTATCCAGGGTAAAACGTTATTTGAAACTGCTGGTAAATAGTGTATTTCCCTATTGGGATGTTACATATAGTTACCCAATAGGGTAAATCACTATTCATCCCTCTTGCGTAATCAGGAAATACACTGTTTACCAATAGTTTCAATTAGGGTTTTACTCTGAACAAGTTCTCATTCAACCCTATTACTTTTTATTTGGATGAGGTGTTTTAACCGGGGTAGTTTAACTATCCATATAAAATAGCTATCTCATTTAGAACACTGGCGTTTACTTTACGTTAATATTAATTTTTTTTTAATGACTTTTAATCGTAAACAGAAATGAATCAGGTCGATGACTCAACGATGACAAAACCTACAAAGACTAAATTAGAATTAAAATAAATCAACATAATTTAGATCAATATTTGCAATGTCAGTTCATTCATTTATGTAATTTCTGTCTTTTAAGACAATTACAACTTCCTTCGTCATTTTTTCTTATAATTCTTTTCATTGCATAATGCATTTGCATAAATCTCAGCTTTAGTATAATTAAAGTTATGTAAATAGTTTATTATACATTTAAAAGTCTTCGAATTTTATGAGAAATTATATTTAAGTGAAATTATATTAAGCGTGTCCTGGTTAAAAATCCTGTTGAAAACGATTCATGAATCGAGTTAACAGTTCATGTACAAAGATTGTCCAAAGAATGCAACTATTGAACATTATATGTCAATAGTGTCACAATTTCAATGTTTGAATCGGTTTGAATAGCGAATAATTGGTTTCAATTTCTGACAAGTCAGCAGGGTTTAACAGCGAATTGAAAGTTATGGTTTTTACTAATAATTATTAACAGGAGTTTTCATGATTTGTGAACATTATTAAATCAGTTTAATTATCATTCGCGTTTAGATGACATTTAATTGGACGACCACTTATTGTCTTAACTGAGCTAAGAAATTCGAAAATACTTATGCTGACCACAGATAAATTCATTATACAATCAACATGATTGATATCAGGAACATTATCTTTAATAATGAATTGTTCATTCCGCAGATTATTATATTTTTATCGCGTGTGGACTTATTCTTAACTATATTTGTTGTTGTAATTACAACACGGAAAAAATAATTGTGTTAAGAAAACAATACTGAAAAACATGTGCCGGGGTTTTTTTTCTGTGCAAGATCTATTGCCATTGCCTTGACTTTCCTAACAAAAATTAAAGAATTTCATAAATTCTTAATTATGAAATATATATAATAAAATAAAACAAATTTTATAAGTAATAAAATATACAAATGGAAAGAATAGAGAAGACCATAAATCTTTGTTTAAAACAATGCTAAAATGAAATATGGTGTACAAAGAATTTGCATAAAATATATAAACATAAACTACTTTAGAACATTAAAACCTTGGGATAAGAATAATATTAATTCTAACGGTAACAACATTTAGAGTAATAATTGTGACAAAGCATATATTACACAAACAAAAAGATATCTCAAAAAAGTCATTTACGACTATATATACAATATTAGATTAAACTTCAATAAACATACGTCGTTAACGAAACACGCGCTTCAAAGCATGCATATTACAGCCTACGATAAAACATAACTCATAAGGCAAGAAGAAAATTATTTAAAACATTAATTTATGAGATGACCAATATTATAAAATACAGCGAACGAAAGAACCGAGGTCGATGAATTAAACATAGTTCACTATGGTCTTTGTGCCCATAAGAGATTCCCTTGTTGTTATTTTATTCACCTGTTGGATATCAGTTTAATGAACTGAAACATAACTAAGAAGTTTAGTATACTTCCAACATTGATTAAACCAGCTCTAATGAAACAACATTTTTTATACGTACCTATTTTTTAACAATTTTTTTAAGTTACAAAATGATATGTATATCTATTAATTTATTCATTTATAAAAAAGCAGTCTTGACGAATCTTGTGGAAATTAACTTTCCGGAGTCAAGGAAAGTAAGAGCAGTTTAATTTACATTAAAGTTTGTATTGGTGAATTATAATAGTTTGAATAAATTTAATACGTTTTGCTTAATTTGAAAATTAAGAAACAATGTATTTTTCAATATTTATATAGTAATTTAATATTAGTAAATTATTTAACAATAATTAAATTAGATGGTGTAGTATCCGCATTAATACTCGTTTCAATGTACTTAAAGATGTTATTTAGTATGGAACTTTATGATACAATTTTATTTGTAATACAATATTTTGTATTGGAAGATAGAAAATAGTTTAATACAAATTTAGTTACAAAAATATGTTACGTCCCATTAACGATGGTATCAAAGTCAATATTATGTTAAACAATAGGAAACACTTTTAAAACAATTTCAAATGTACACATTTTGTGATTAGAGAAATTAATTACGAACGTCTATTGTCTGAAGAAATTAAATTTAACACAATCGGCATTGAATTATGTAATTAAATTAACATAAACATTCTGACCACACGCGCAATGTCTATTTATTCGACTGCTCGCGTGATTCCTTCTTCCATGCGTGAATCATAGTCGTATGAATACACGAAGTATGTATCGAATACGTCACTCCTCACTGACAGGAGTCGCACTCGCGATTTCCAGACGGAAACTAAAAACAATTCTTTTTTAAACGGGTTATTTATTCCCTTCGTACGAACTACTTTGAATTAATTAAGCACAAATTCTACACTGAAAAATTACATTGTAAAATTATGGTGCAAAATACTACAATGTGACATATTCGGTGTGAAAATACAGTGTTCTTTATACGTCCAGAGAAAATATTTTGTTAAATCAACAAAAGAATTTTGTTAAATCAACAAAACATTTTGTTAAAACAACAAAATTTATTTTGTAAATCGAGTAATTTGTTAGAAACAACCAAATTATTCTGTCAACCGTATAACAAGCAAATAAATTTGTTTAAACAACCACATTTTGGTCGAATCTAGAGAATTGTTTTCTGAGTGTAGTACTTTAACAGTAATTATGTAAAATTACAGTACGTTTAATTATAACTTTACAGAATCTTTAACATATTTTTTAGTGTAGTCATGTTCATTTATGAAAGTGAAAATTCAATTTTTTTTTTCATTTTCTAGTTTTGTTAGCCGGCGTTTTACTTGTTTGCAAAATGGCTTCTGGAACTCCTGTCGATAATACCGCTGCCGTAACAGCTGTCAACAGTGGGGCCAGTGCATTTTCTGCTGATTTTTTTAAGGTAATTATGATAATTTGGATTTTATACTTTTGCCAGTTTTAGTTTTGTAATTATATTAACTAATTGGTCAACAATTTTCTATTTCAAAATAAATATTATAAATAGTAAAATATAAAATAACAAATAAGAAATACAATTTTTTAATAAACTATATAAAGTATAATCTACAGATACGTAATAGATATTAAATTACAAATTTAATAAATAATCATGATTTGTTATAAATTATTATATATATTTATTATTTATATTATCTATAATATTATTCTAGGTTCATTCTATTTCAAATAGTGTAATAAAATGTCTATAGACGTTTCAAACCTTTATTTCACACAAAATCTATACTTCGCTACTTCAAGGTTTTTAAATATAACGATAATAATATTTTAATCAGAATCGTATGGTTTATGACATTTTCGTATAGATAAATATAACAATAAAGGCAGCAAAAGTGATTTTTAATGTATGGACATTAATATAAACGATAATTAATTATACTTTCGGATTTTCTTATTTAATAGTTAAAATTTTCATTCGCTATATTTGTATATGTGCAAATGTCATAATTCTTGCAATTCACATTAACATATATATATATAAAGAGAGACTTGATCTTCTACACACAAGCAAATTTGTGTTCATTCAAAACTTAAAATCAAATAATAAAATAAGAGTATTTCATAACTCGTTCTACATTTATAACACGTTTATACTATTTTATAATTCTTCTGGAGCTAAACTGATTGCATCACATATTATTAATTTTATTGTACATAATATTGAATTAGAGTAGTATTTTTAATGTATGAACAGTTGACAAAAATCGTTTATATATAGGATATCCAAAAAGTTCGGAAACGTTCGATTATCTCGCAATTAAGCAGTCTCCTGCTCCCCTTCTGGATGAGGTGGAGGGTGGTAACATCAGAATCTTAAAAGAAAATCCCAAACCGTTTTTCTATTTTTCGATTCTTAATTCAAAAATAATAAACTTAAAGAAAGTTACAAATAAAATAAAAAACTGTTTATAACTTCGGAAATTATAATTCTACAAAAAATTGAAATTAAGGAAAGTTACTTATTTTTTAATAGAGAATAAAAAAATGTAAGGTTACATCTCGCGGCTTCCTTTCTGGGTGGGGCGAAGAACAACTGTAAAACATGATTCTCTATTATAAAATAAGAAACTATATTTCTTCATGATTTCTTTTTGTAAAATTATAATTTTCAATGTTATGAGCAGTTTTTTATTTTACTTTTAACTTTGTTTCGTTTGTGACTTTTAAAGTTATCATGACTTTAAAACAAATTACTTAAATAAAAATGTAGTATTTTTCAACGAAGAATCCAGAAATAAAACAAATATTGAGGACTACCGTTTAAGATTCTGAAGTTACCCCCTGCCCCATCCAGTAGAGGGGCAGGAGATAACTTAATTTTATTGGCATTCGATAGTCCCCTCCTAAATATTTGACTTTTGTTCTTAACAATTTTCTATTTAAATGCTTATTTTGCGAGATAATTGACTGTCTCTGAACTTTTTGGATACCCTCCATATGAAAATGTCACCTTTAACGTGATTCATTTTATTTCATAACTTTAACGAAGCAAAATATTAATTTTATGTATATTAAATGTTCAAGACTTTTATAAACATTTTATTTAATTTACATTATAATATATACAAACTATAAACATAGATCTTTATTTTTTCTTAAAAAGATCTTGCATAGTACTCGACCAGCTTGATTTTTTCGTAGTCATGATCAGATGTAGTAAGATCTCATGTAAGATCTTATATAAGATCTTACCTGACATTCGACTGGATCCAAATTTTTGTAGTCTTAATCAGATCTTAAATAAGATCTTATAGGATCTGTTGCCAATTGATTATAGTAAGATATTATATCATTTTTCTTCTATAGGGTATGAATGTTTAATTATAAAATAGAATTGTATAAGTAAAATATAATTAAAATATTTTTAATTTTCAGGCATTATCTGATTCTAACAGTGGCAATTTGATATGCTCACCCTTAAGTGTCGATATCGTGTTGGCAATGTTAAGCGCTGGCGCCAAGGGCAAAACATTAGAGGTATTGCGACAAGGTCTTCACATGCCAGCAGAAGAATCCGTCAGTAGATCTGGTTATAAAACTATGATTAATGATCTTAACGTAAGTAGCGCAAATGATTTAATTAAACTTTAAAATTTAATTATTATGTTCATTATTTGAAATATAGAGGCATAATTGTAAATATAATTTCATGATTTCTTCATCCAATTACTATTGTATGGTATTCTAAAATAATGTTTAACGAATATTTTACAGAATGCACAAAACGTTGAGCTTCGTCTTGCCAATAAAGTGTTCGCTCCTGATCACAATGTTCTAAAACCTGAATACTCGGCTTTGACAAAAGATGTCTTCCAATCAGAGGTCCAAAAAGTCAATTTTTCTGATTCACCAGACGCTGCTAGAACCATAAATGACTGGGCTGCTGCAAACACAAACAATAAAATCAGAGATCTTGTCGATTCCGGTACACTTTTTAAAATAATAAAATTATTATTTTTATAAGTTATAAACTTTAAAACACGTGGAGTCTTATTATTACACTCAGTATTTTATTATAAGACAATAAACGCATGCAAGATTTGACGCATGCACTTGTAGAGAAATAATTTCTACAGTGTATCCGCTAGGAAAAAGTTAATCCATTGGATCCATAGTTATTGTCGCCACGTTAACAAATTTATTTCTTCAATTTAAATTTAATAGAATTGAGCACAATATTAATATACATGTTTTTTCAGATGCTTTTTCAGAGAACACATTGCTCGTTTTGGCAAATGCAATTTATTTCAAAGGCCAGTGGGCGGAAAATTTCAAACCAGAACGTACTTATGACGCGCCTTTCCACGTTGATGAAAATACTATCAAACCAGTTAAAACCATGTATAAAACAGGTGCTTTCAATAATGGTCAGATTGAAGGATTGGATGCCAGATGGATTGAAGTGCCGTACAAGGTAAGTTAGAATAAGATTTAGTTTGAAGTGAAACTATATACATTACGGTTATTATCAAGACAAACTATTGGGTTGATCAAAAAGTATTTTCTAATAATTACATATACGAAACTAAAACTTTGTTCAATAATATATTGACCATTTTAGTTGACAACATTCTTCACTTTTTAGAACTTCAAGCATTTTTGGTAAGTGGTCAGAAAAATGTCAGGTCTAACATCGTCATAACGAAATACGACTCAGTAGAGAAAATTCAGGAGTAAATCCCAACTGTTAAACGAACTGGGAATCCTTGAAAGGAATAGCATGGTCTCCTACGTAGGAAACTTGATTGGGACGATCAGTTGAAAAACCCACATGGGAAGATATTTTGAAACTGCTTAATTAACCCATCTAAGAAGCCAAATGGAAAACCCACCTGGGACACTATTTGGGAAACCGACCTGAAAAGTTATTTAGAAAACCCACCTGAGAAGCTACTTAAAAAACCCACCAGGAAAGCCCACTGGGACATAGTATCAGCCTTAGCTGAAAAATTCTACAGAATTCCTCAGGTGCGTTTCCCAAGTAACTTCCCAGATAGGTTTCCTAAGCAGTTTCATAGTTGGATTTACCAAGTAGCTACACAGGATGGTATCTCAGGTGACTTCCCACGCAAGTTTCCTAATTAAGCCTTCCCATTAGGCTTCCTAGGTGAAAGATCACATCAATTTCCTTTACAGGGATTCCCAGCTGGGTTCCCACAGTTCGGATTTCCAACTGAATTTTTTCTCCTGGACGACAGTTTTCCTGTTGACCAATTCTGAACGCTCTCATCCCTACCAAAAATGCATGTAAGATCATATTTACCTTATTTCCCTTAAATCAACCTAATGTAAGATGTTACATTTTCTTACACTTCTAAAATAATACAATTCCGTGATAAGCACAATTAATAATCAAAACAGGCTTTAGCCAACCCAATAGTAAAATTAATAGATTTGTTAAACTATCCAATTGTGGCAAATTGTCTTATTATATTTTTCCGTATTTTTAAACGAAAAAATATTCCTGACATTATTTAATAATTTCGTTTTAATGTAAATCTAAACTAATATTGACCATGGTAATATTTTAATTACAGGGTAACGAATTCAGTTTATTTATCATCTTGCCTAACCAAATCAACGGATTACAAAAAGTAGTAGACAATCTTGATAAACTGAATATGTCTGAAATCCTTAACAGCGGAGACCTAAATACTTTGGATTTGAATTTGCCGAAATTCAAAATCGAAAGTGAACTCGATTTGAAACCAACTTTGGAAAAGGTAATTGAAATATTTATGTTATTATTTACATCTGTATATACTTTAATTACATATACTTTAATACAAGATATGTAAGTACAATTTATAATTACGGTGGGACCAGGGTCCCTCCGCGCGTCCTCGTCTGTTTCACACGTTTACGTTTTTGTATACTGGAAACAATAATGTGCTGGCTCAACACAGATATCTGTAAGACCAACATAAAATCTAAGCTAGATGAACATATAAAATATTGCAGACCTTTCATGTTGATACTACATGTCGTATGAGTTCGAGTTAAAAAACACAATTTTTCATGTTGATTGTAAATCATGTATATGTTAAAATTACATAGTGTCAATGTTGAGATAGTTAGCATAATAAGACCAGCTTCATCTTTTGTGTTGTCCTGGCACGTTTATTTTTCCCAGTGTATCTTTCTTGCGTAAATTTCTGCATCCACCGTTGCAATTTGTATATGTAACTAATTTAATTACTAAAAGTTGCTGAAAGTATGAATCTCTTGAATATTATTTATATAGTTCATTATACCCTGTAAGTGACATATACTCCGCACTGAGAAAAATTGTACACGTTACTACCACTAGTTTCTTCTGGATAATAATTCATATTTAAGTCAGAATTAGTAGACAAACAGAAAATTGAAAAAATGTATATTCTAGTTGTAACAATCAGCTGGTTCAATAATTATTCGCTTGAACTAACATAATCTGATTATATAAACTAAAGTATTATGGTTAATCTAATCAATAATTGTAGTTTGACTAAATCCAAATTACTATATGATTTTAGTTATAATAACAAGCAATATCTATTTTAAACAATATTTGAATAGTCGATTGGTTACTTGAAATACAAATATTTTTTAATGCATAGTTTTCTAATTTAATAATAACTATATAATAAACCTGCAGAAAAACCTGAAAATTTACTAAATACATTTTGAATATTTTCACTAATGAATATAATTATTATATTTATGAAAGCTTTCCACAGAAAAAGGTGTCACGCAACACCCCGGGTTTATTTCTTTTACCAATTTATTTTGAAAGAGAAATAACT
>JABFPR010000225.1:0-12066 GCA_022817345.1 Neoscelio sp. ZL-2020
CAATATCGAATGTATTGCAGCCTTGGATATGCCTAAGGATGGCTCTATCTCACGGTAAATCACATGCCAATTCTCTTCAATCGTGTTGCGCACAGCATCGATTTATTTTGGAACAACAACCGACTAGGTCGACCTTCACGAAATTCATCGCTGACGGAAGCGTGACCACGACGAAATTCTGCACACTAATTGTAGACAGTCTTTTCTGATGGTGATTGATTACAAAAAGTTGAACGAAGCAATTCGTAGCATTGTTGTTGAGTTAGGTCTTATGACAAATATTACAACAATAGTAATGTCACATCTCAATAGCGCCATCTAGTGGTAGTTTGTAAAAACTGAAGAGGCGACTCTCGTAACACTCGCCTTAAAATGTAAATACTTTCTAAGTACACTGTGTTCTAAGTGCAAGAGTCTCCCCTATATTAGTTTTTAGCTTTCCCACATTAAGCAAAATTTCTTCAATGGTTTCTAAATTCAACTACAGATTCAGTTAAGTAGATTACTCTTGCAAATTTGTTTTGACAAGTTAAGTAAAATTGATTGATACTTAAAAATTGATACACTTGCGTTAGTATATGTAATAATAAACTCAAAAAAATGTGTGTCAAAACGAACCTGAATTTTATGTACATGAGATACAGCTGAGAATATTCACTGTAATCACTTTTACAAGTAACTAAAATCACGATGCACTTGTACTAATATAATAGTACATCTTTATAATAATATTGCCAGCAACTTAGAAAAGAGGCATTTTTATAAGAGTGTATATCATCAGCTATTTAGTTTTACCCCTAATTTTATAAATACATTTTATATATACTTTTTTCTTGTTTTTAGGTTATACATTAATATTATTCAGACTTATATCACCGCGAATAATATATAATTATTAACAAAGTCTATAGAACCTTACTAAAAGTCCTTCTAACTTTATTGAATCCTAATACCATACAAATGTCCTATTGGGAATGAGGTTAAATGTCAAATGTGTATGAAGACTAATAAGATTCGATAGCATCAACAAGGCATTCAATAGGCTTCAATAGATTTTATAACCTATGTAATGACAGATATAACCCAATGCTTACGACATTGTATTAATACTGTTTTCCGAGTTTGTTGTGTCAAGAAATGAAATCGCTTAACACAACTACTAATCTCAATAAAATTTACTGAATTATCTAAACTAAAAATATCAGTAATGAACTATAAGAAAAGTACATGAAACAGAAATATAAGACATATAATTTTGGCAATGTATATAGTTGAAAAAACAGTAATAATTATTTAAGACATAAATACATTTTTAGATACGATCAAAAATTTTGTTATAATAATCATTCAACTGAAATTTTTAGTTTTGATGACTGACTATTACAGTAAAATTAACTGTTACTTATTTTTAACTATTGTTTATGTACTTCCAACTGAAACAATTTTTCTCAATGCATCATTATTTGTAAATACTTTAGTAACCTTTTCAATAATATTTTACTGACAAAATAAGTATCGTTTGATATTTAATTCTGAAGACTTCTTGTTCGAACATATGAGATGAATATTTTGTACATTACACTTCATTTGTAGAAAATGTTTTATCCTATTTAATTCATACAATTTCCTACATAGTTACTTATTAATTTTTTTCTCATCATTAATAATGTAAACGAGATAAAATCCTTGACAAAATGTACAGCAATTTTTTAAGGTGTTAACTAATTTAATAGCTACCCGTACAATAAATATGTTAAAATGACAATATAAATGTTACATCTTATAATTCAGTTTCTTTCAATTATCTTTCTCAAAACTGTTTAAGTATGAAACGAGATTTTTGTTCACAGACACTTTCCAGTAGCAGAAAAAGAACAATTGACACACAAAGATGCTTATTTTGAATTCTCTAATTCCATTTTACGTTTTAATACGATTTTTACTTAATGAGACTGAGCTATGTAATCAATTCATTGTAATCAAATCATTCCTGTTGGTGAAATGAGAAAGTGCAACCCAGTTAGACAAGTAAACTCATCGATCTGCTATTACGTCGTAAAATTGATAAGTTATTTAAATATGAGAATTTTGTTTCCAAATGATATTTTATTTTATTTTATTATACTTGTAACGTAGAAAATTAATTTATTTACGAAGGAATGTTCGTGATGTAATAAAATCAGTAGTTTTTATCTATTAATAAAAACTACTTTTCCATAAGAAATTGTATAAACATTTTTTATTATAAGTTCATATAATTTGAGTATAACAAGTTTAATATAGATCAATACATAATACAATGTATGTACATCCGAAATGATTTTAATGAAACAATACGTTTAATAATGTGTTCAAATATTATGCAAATCCTTAAAGCGCATCTTCCTATCGTTGTTTAAATGTATTGTTTGACGCCGAGCGATCTTATTCCATACATATTTACCGACGTCTACGTACTATGAAGGATATCACAGTGGCAACTTTTGCACACTGTGTGTTTACGTTCAATAGCATAAATGAACACCATGATGCTGACAGAACATACATTAATATTCATATCGTACAAAAAATTATTACGAGTCAGTAATTTCGATAATAGATGAGACAAGAATTTATCGATTTTCGATAAGCGTATAACATACACTCATTAAGCGTTGCTCATTAAGTACTAGCATAATATGCGTATGATTCGATACAAATTCATAGCAATTTAAAATAATTATGGCGTGATGATTTTCTCATTATCTACGACATTAATTTTGGAAAAGTGTTTTTTTTTTGTTAAATGAGAAGTTTGTTACGAGCAATCATACCATTGCGTATAATAACACTATGAGAATCTGCGGTTGAGGAGTCAGCAGTTAGTTGAATTTCTATCGCATCAATCTATAAATTTTCACACTTTCTGATATTCAAATAAGGTGGCGTAGAAATCTCCTTTGCTCTTCAAGTAAAATCTTATTAGTATAACGTGTGTCTCTACTTGCAAATTCAAGTCCAACGCAGTTGATTACACATGACGATAGTCTTAAGAAATCTGGAATAAAGTAGAATCAGATGACATTAAAAATATTTAATTAAAACATTTAATTATTTTCATCGTATATTAAAGTTTTATACCATTCTTATATTAAGTTCTCAAGATTAATTGAAAATTTGTGTGCTAATACATTTAACAAAAATATATTAAAAAGAACTAGATTAGTTTTGGTACTTTGACTAGACTCAGGTTAACTGAACTCTATTAGTTAATACAGGACAATGGGGTCACATGCTCCACTGGGCGTAATGAGCTAATCTATTTTTTAGACACATTATTAATTTGTAAAATAATAGATACAATTTAATTATCCTGATTATTCTGAACTATAAAATAATTCTTAATCTCAAAACCGTAACATATTAAGGAATATATATACTTGATAGCAAAAATTCGAAGAAAGTACATATTTGATGTTCTTTATTTAGTATTCATAAGGAGATTTTGAATTAGTTTTATAAACACAACCTTCAATATTAATTATTTATATATATATATATATTTAATACTGTTGCACTACGTGCAAGAATAATTGACAAAAATATTATGTAACTATGCAGAAAATACTTTCTTGCATAGCGAAGAAGTAAAAGCTCGCACACAGTTTTTCGCTTTTCCATATGTCTTTCGTTCAATTGATGTGGTACACATTTTCCTGCCTTCTGGATATTTTCCATGGCACGCAGACGATCAGAAATAGTTTGTTGACCAACAGTTCACAGTCCTGCCAATTGTTGTTGAGTTTGTGCAGCGTCTTCATCCAACAATACTTGCAATTTGGCATCTTCAAATTTTTTATACTAACTTGGGCGTTCATTGACTTTGAAGTCGAAATCACCACTTTTTAATCGTCTAAACCAACGCACGCAAGGATCTTGCGTTGGGACATTGTCGCCGTAAGTTTCTACATGTATACGATAGCTTTCACTCACGTTTTTCTTTTGAAAAAATATGGTGCTAACTCGAAAACGTTTAAACAACTATGGCCTAATAAAGGCTGTTGTCGTAGCAACAAAATGGCATATCAGTTAACACTGTGAACCACCCCTTATTTCCAGTGCCATATCTTGACAAAATGAAGAATTATTAACCGTTAGACCTGGTAGAAGTAACTACTTTTAAAGATTAACCTCAAATGCATAAAGTGAAATTTGTAACAAAATATAATAAAAGGTGTACAGGAGGTCCATACTTATAATTTTAACTATATACAGTGTGCATCATCAAAATCCGTACAAATTGTACAAAATGTTTAAACATACTTTTATTAATGATAACTGAAATATTACAAAACATCCTTTGACATGAAATTTTATGGATCCATATAGAACACAATTATTCAATATATCCCCCATTAGCTTGAATGACGGCCTCCAATCTCGTTTTGAAGCGTTGGTCACACGTTGTAATGCAGCTCTAACCAATGTCCATGCCGACGAATATTGCCTCGAGAGCGGTTCTTAATCCGCTATTGCCCAAGGGATTCAAATCTGGGCTGTTAAGAGGCCAGAATTCCTTGGACCAAAATATATGAACGTTGTCTGAACAGAATTATTTCGCGGCTCGTCGATTATACTCTGCACTTGGTTTTAACAACCTTTAACATCGCGGCCATTTTGAAGTTACGTGTGTTTACTAGAAGCAACACACTTTCTCGGACGCCATAGACGGCCTCTTGCGGATGCACAATATGGCGAGAAATTGAAATTTAAGTTTGTTCGGATTTTGGTGGCGCATCCTGTATACACGGAGAAAAATGTTTGTTTAATAGATTACATACGCCTGACAACAAGAATTAAGGTGATTCTGCAGCCGACGGCGAGCTCAAATGTGAACAAACCATACTAAGAACACATTTTTGTTTATAACTTTTACAGTTGTTAACATTTTTTAATGAAATAAATTTCATGTGATGCTTTGATAAATTTGTAACATTATGAAGTAAGTTTGATGTAAATGCAAAACTTTAATAACGCACATTATTTTACGGCATTTTAAATTAATTATTTAGGGATTGAAAAATACAGAAGATAACGCCGTACTATAGTGTGTGTTATTAAAATCATAAATCGACTTCAAACTTCCTTTATAATGTTACAAATTTATCAAAGAATCACAAGAAATTTATTTAATTGAAAAATATTAACTCATGTAAAAGTTATAAACAAAAATATCTTCTTAGTCTGGTTTGTTTACATTGAAGTTCGCCATCGACTGAAGAATCACCTTAAGTGCCATATTTAATAAGTTTTTTCAGGGAATATAAAAGTTGATGATATTAATTTTTCCAGTTTGTTTCTATATGTAAACTTAAAAAAGAATTATTAACTTAAATTAAATATTTAGTTTTCAGGTCTGGCAAAAATTTAACAATTGCAAACAATTTTTGTCTTTAATTAGCAGCAATTACTTCTTAGATGAGAAATATGGTGAGAATTAGACAATATTAGCTTCATTCAAAGTATAGAAACTTATAAAACGTTTCTGAAACGTCAACCCTAAAATCGTAGCAGCGATATAGCAGGAACGTTTCATACGATTTTGCAATGTATTTATAAAATGACGTTACTACTTTCCAAGGATGGTGACTTGAACGTTGTTACAACGTTGCATTGATAACTAGAAAGTTGTTAAAACTTTTCAGAAACATTTGAAACAAACATAGACAATTTATTTTAATTTTATGAATTACAAACTTATCAATAATAATAACATCTTTGTAATTACAAAATAATTATAAAATTAAAAATGTGTAATTATAAAATTTATAACTTTAAATTTTATATCTTTTTGATGAAATCTTCCTTGTTGTTTGTAGAATTTGTCTGCGATGTCTTCAAATTATAACGAAAAATTGTAATCTTAAAAATATTATTTTATATAGGATTTTGTTTCACGTTATATTTGTGTTTGTATATTAGTGTTTTATGTATCTTTCTGTTTGACCTAAATAAATCTGATTGCAAACATCGCAAGAAATAAAATAAACAGCATTTGATATATTCTCGACGGGGTCTTTGTCTTTGAGTTTATTGTAATTGGCATTACCAATTTTGTTATTACATAACACTTTTTTAACGTTGTATACTTTATGTATGTTCTTTAACTTTATAATTGACGTCGGTAATATAAGCTAATGATACCAATATTTTTTTTTTGTTATTGATTTTGGTTGTAAAGCTCTTGTCTCTATTTTCAAGTACATGGTTTAATCGTTTTCCAATATAAACTTCAACAAACATAATATGGTATAGATTACTTTTTAAGGTCTGTTTTATAATAACTAAGTTTACGAAAGAACTTGTTGCAGATGTTATGGTTTTACAAGGTACATAAAATGTTTTAATAACTTCCATCCACGATTGCAATTCACGACTGAAATTAAAAATACAGAAAGAAGCAACAGTTCTTATATGTTTGAAAACTTAGATATTGGAGAATGGTTAAATCATTTACGTGAAAATTGAGACAGAAGAGGAAATATACATAAAGTATACACAGTTAAAAAGTGTTTTAAAATAACATCAAATGTAATGTAAATTTCAGCAAACTCAGACACATTGAGAACATAACAAATGCTATTCATTGTAGTCCTAGCGATGATTGCTATCAGATTTATTTAGGCCAAATAAAAAGATACAAAAAAACACTAACCAACGAACACAAATATAACGTGAAACTAAACCATAATATTTACAATTCGCTCACTAAACATACAATTAACTATAATCATAATATTGGTTATGATAGAATTAAAATCGGTAATACAGTTAATAATTATAGAAAACGTTTGATATGCGAAATGACGAACATTATGAAAATAAGAATTCTATGAATGAACGATCGGATATAGATAAATTGAACATTATTTATCATGATTTACTTTAATTTCTAAATATTTACAATACAATATCTTCATGACGTCTTATGATTACAATCCAGAACTATATATTGAAGTAATTAGATTTTTACAGGTCATTAATTTGACGTTACAGTGACTATACAAACTAGAAAACACATATTATTTATTACGTTGTCATTATAAATGTTAACAAAACTGTTCAGCAGCTATGTGTGTTTTGTGTTATCTCGATATAAGGTATATGGGTGCATATTATTTCTATTACCCATATATCTGAAAATTATTATAACAACGTATTTTAAATATTATATTTGTCTAATTGTTCATCACGTTTTGAATATGTGATAAGGACCACATAAAAATGGTCGACACGTTGTCTGTTTACAAGAATAAAGATTTATAATTTACAACCAAGTTTTTAGTTTGTTAATTAAAATGCAAATTTTACAAAACAATAAAGTCCTATTTAGAAGTATCACAATTTTCTACAGAAATGTCTTATAACAATTTTTTATTTACACTGCCGCTCAAAAGTCTGAGCACAACTAAATATTGGAAAAAATTGATGATTTTCAAAATGATGCTAATACTTTAATATTCAACGAAAATGCATGATTCTTTTTTTTTGAAGCCCAAAGTCTCCTCTTTGAAACACACGTTGTTTCACATAAAAATTCCGCATTGTGTTCCGCACTGCGGCCAATATACAAATGTAGTTTTTTTGTACCAAAAATTTCTACTTTTGTGGGTGTGTTACATAAATTTTTCTTAAAGTTTCAATAAAATTTTATACATATTATTGAAATTTAAACATTTCTGAGTAAAGTGTGCAAAAAATCATGCAGAATGCATGTAAAATACCAAATTTATTGACGATGAAAAAAAAGTGCGTTTTTAATCTATTATGTACCTTAAACTTTTTTTTCTTCAAAATGACCGCCCTTAGCTTTGATGACAGCTTCACAAATGCGTGGCTTCCTATTAATCAATTTTTGAAGAGTATCTTCAGTGGTGCTCTGCCAAGCATTTTGTAATTCCGTCTACAGATCACTCTGACTGGAAATGGTTTTCTGTCTGACGGCTCTATCCAATTCCTCCCACAACAACTCAATGGGATTGAGATCAGGCGACTGAGGTGGCCAAATCATAACTTTCAATGCACCCGATTTTTGTTTATTCTCCAGGTATTGTTTACACATTTTTGAAGTGTGTTTCGGGTCATTGTCCTGTTGGAAAACAAATCCTTCGCCAATAAGGTTGGTTCCTGATGGTACCGCATGCCTTGACAGGATTTTGTGGTAGTATTTGGCATCCATTGTTCCCTCAATTTTTATTAAATCGCCGATGCCATTGTTACCAAAACAGCCCCATACCATGATTGAGCCACCTCCGAATTTAACCGTCGGCACAATACAGTCCGGATGATATTTTTCACCATCGCGACGACGAACATATTGTCGGCGATGGGATCCGAACAACTCAAATTTGGATTCATCCGAGAGACTTTTAAAGAGAACTTTCTTCCAGTCATCAATGGTCCACTGTTTATGATTTTTTGCCCATGTAATTCTTTTCAAAATATTAGCTTTTTGTAGGAGTGATTTTTTAGCGGCACTCGTCCAATTAAACCAACATTTCGAATTCGGTTGGCCACAGTACTTCTGCTTACCGACGCATTTCTTAGAAGTTCTGGTGAAGTCAATCATCGATTAAGAAAGCTTGTTCGGATGAGCAACCTATCCTCACGATCAGTGGTTTTTTTGGGCGTCCAGAACGAGGTTTTGTGGCATTCGTGCCTGTTGAACTTTTCCTATCCAGTGTTCGGCGAACTGCACCTAGCGAAATTTGTAAAATTTGCGCTATTTTTCGAAATGAATACTTTTGATTGCGTAAAATGCATACTTCAGCACGATTTTCGACACTTAATTCAGTTTTATTTGACATTGCACTAGTTAACTTTGCAACGTTGTGTTAATCACTGCTACGGAACAACTAAAATATTCCTGAGTATTAGTTTAGAGATTTTTATTTTAAACACAAACACATTATTTCTAAAACGCGCTTAGGAGTTACAAAGTGAGGTGTTGAATATTTAAATATAATGAACTAACTTTAATATAGATTTTTCTATATTAAAAATATAGAAAAATGCGTCAAAATGCACATTTTTTTGATCGTCCATAACTTTGTTATTTTTCATGCATTCTGCTTGATTTTTTGCACACTTTACTTATACACGTTTAAACAAAAAAGAATCATGCATTTTCGTTGAATATTAAAGTAGTAGCATCATTTTGAAAATCATCATTTTTTTCCAATTTTTCACTTATGCTCAGACTTTTGAGCGGCAGTGTATATCTTTGACTTTAACATTGACCATGTTGAATTTAATTAACTCATGTTCTTGAAGTATCCCTGTGTTCAACAAAATCGTTTATTTCCTTCAAAGTATGCACTTTTATTGCAATGTACGTAGCGGAAAAAAATGATTACGCAGAATCTATAAAAACCATCTAAATGTATATCATTTTTAAAATCCATTTATAAAATTCTCCTATGATTTATTCCACCAAATTACACCACATTAAAATTATCTCCGCGTTTTGGTTATTTTTTAAACAATACACTTTATCTTTATTAAAAATGAGTTATATGAAATCGGTCAACGAATAGTTGACACTTTAAGCTATAAAACGCGATTTGTAACCTTGTTTTACATTGATATTTGGAAAGTTACAACTTTTGTGAAATTCGATGAAATTCATTTTTTTCTGCTAATATATAAACAGTTCTGAAAAGAAAATATCAGTCTTTCCATAAACGTACCTGTTATCAGATGCTTAGTACCTCTCATCGAACGCATCACTCTCAGACACATATGGGTCATTCCACATCAAGTGGGCCACTGCTTTTGTCGACTTCTTCCACTATCAATCATTTTTATAAATTATGTATACTATGCAAAGTCGTTCTTCATAAATATACTTGTTTGTTGAGTTATAAGAGTTCAAATTTAGACAAATTGTGCGTGTATGCTCAATAATAAATATTTTTAACTCTTATGTAATTTAACAGTTTGAGATAATACTGTATGAGACTTTTTAAGGTTTTATGACGTTCTATCATTTGAAAGAGCATATAGAAGAAAAATGAATAAATTCAAACAAATACATTTTCAGTCATGTACAGTTTTAGTTTTCACCAAAATTGATTGAAATTAAACTCTATATGTACACTTTAATTATTCCAAAGCACAACGAGTAACACGAAACCGTTTCAGAGCTTAAATTAAACCGTTTTTAATATTGCAGCGCATATAGCGAGTATACTTACAGTGTTTAAATTCTTTAATTTTATAAGGTTATTTAGAGTTTTGTCAGCATTGATAAAATGTATCATATTTTCCTTAATTTTATATGATTTAATATAATATTTACTTAAAACTTTGTTATGAATATTTATGAATTCTTTTGAATTGTTATTTTATAATGCCATATGACAAATTTTTACACAGCATTATAATTATTGTGTTGTATATAGACCGAAAATTTGTTAACAAATTTTTTCAACACAATAATTGTGGTTCTGTTTAAACGATTTTTTAAGCGACATAATATAATAACAATTAAACAACTAAATACTTATGAATGGATTTCATAATTATTTATAACAAAATTATAAATAAATATTATAACAAATCATATAAACTTGAGGAAAATATGACGCATTTTATTAATTTTAACAAAACTCTAAATAACCTTACAAAATCGAAGATTTTAAGCTCTCTCAGTGTACTCTTAAGCTACTTGTGATTTGGACAAATTATGTTATACACATATCGTTCTATTTTCTACTTTTATAGTATATTTTTTATTTTCCTTTAACAAGACAATATTTGTTTAATTTTCAGACTATACTCAATAAAACTATTGTACGATAAAACACAGTTAAAAATCTCATACAGTATACTTAAAACCATTAAACTGCCTCAGACATGTTAATGTTTATTACTGAGCATGCACACATAAGTCGTCAAAATTCGAACTCTTATAACTAAGCAACCCAGTATATAAATAAAAACGAATTTGCACAAAGTTATATCTTCTGAAATGTACAACATATATAAAAATGACTGATATTTAAAGAGATGTAATTCATTTTTTTAGTCAAAGTTGAATTTCTTTAAGAAAGGCACCAAATTATTTTTTACACCCTATAAATATGAACAATAATATTGATTTCATCATATTTAAGTTTGTAGTTGTTTTTTAATATTGTTAGTGAAAATGTAACATGTAAATCATATGGAAAAGGTATTCAATTCACTAAACATATTATCCTTATAATTCCAGTGCATACGAAATCAATTCGCGATTCAATTTTGCTATGTGATTGATACATATTAAATTTAAAGTTACACAATAATTCTGTTAAGTGATACATCGGCACCTACTATTGTACAGAATACATATGTAGAGCACATTCAAAGTTTGTGGACCATATTTTTGTCGCTACACGAGAAGTATATTATATGATTTAATGATGAGTGTGCAGAAAGTAAAAGAAATTACAGCAAAAACAACAAATAAAATCGGCTGATTCTAACGAATTTATGTACGTATGGATGGTAGTTGGCACAGATTGGGTTTCGATTTGCTGTTTGGAGTATATACTCTTATTGAACATTATATTGCTACGGTAATCAAATTGGAAGAGAACCATAAAATTCTGTCAAATCTGTAACTAATATCTTAAATATTTTGAGAAAATGGAAGTTAATGTGTAATATTTGTACGATCTTATGATAACATAAAATAAATAATAATAATAATAATAATAATAATAATAATAATAATAAATGCAGGGCGGCATAACATCAGCCGTTGGGGAATGACTACCCCACGAATCCGAGTAAATAGCACAGGGAGACTGTGATGCGGCAATGGTGAGTTGGTCGCCACCACGCTATTGTGGTGCCTTTTTATAGACACCAATCCGAGGCCACTGCGGTATAATGGATAATAATACGCGTAGATCCCCATCCAACAAGTACGCACCATCGGGTGTCGGATTGTATCCGAACAGGGTTAGTGGGGATACAGGTGTTGGCTCCGGCAACTTGACCGGCCCCGAGCCCACACGTCCGGCGTGGACAACTCAGCGG
>JABFPR010000226.1:0-12060 GCA_022817345.1 Neoscelio sp. ZL-2020
AGTATTTATTAAAAACGTCTACAGCAGATACTTCGCACCATACACCTATTTCTACAGTGATAAGTAATTAATACAGGTCATTTAAGATATGACTGCAATAAAGCTGCAGTGACCAAGCGATTAAGTTGTAAGTTTTTCCTTTAAAAGTCATAATTATCGTGTTATATTTTCGTGATAATAGAAATAAATTACCCTATTGATGTCATAATAATGCGATTGATTTATGATATTTATGTTATACCTCTGTGAAACAGCAGTTAAATTTGTTGTGTGCGAATTCCATGTTAGTACAACAAGGATAATTAACAAAATCATTCATATTGTATTGATATCAACATTTTTATATGCAGAGTGCTAAACATTAATAATCGTAAAACAATTACAAAGGGCTTTTGATTGAATTAAAAAGACTGTGTAACGTGTAACTCAATTAAGCTAATTTTTTATTTACCAATTATATATCTGTATTACTGTTATAATGATCAAAATCATTTATATTTTGTATTAAATAAATTCATTTTTATTTCGTTAAGGCAAATTGTAATTTAAATATCATATTTAACATTTTACCGAAACAGTGTCAATGAAAAACAAATAGCAATTGTTTTTCGACCAACTGAGAATATTAAATGGATTAGAAATTAAAATGTGTATAGGTTACAATGAGAATTGCCTTAAATTTCGATTAATCGGATTTTGCGACGCATCCGCGCAAACAAAACGAAAGTAGCTCTCATTAAAACAGTGTCGATCACAAGGCTGAAGCTCTGTTCGGCTACACTGCCCGTCAAATTGATAACACACGTCAAAACCTCCATTTCATTACATTATCTGCTTCACAGACTCACAAGTTACCTTGGCTTGGATCACTAATCATTCGTTGAATTGGTCAATTATTACCGCAAATCGAGTTTCACTAATTCAGCTATCATTACCGCAGGCCATGTGGGTTCATGTGAGATCAAGAGAAAATTCCGCTGAACAACTGATCGATTGAGCATTATGGTGGCGAGTGCCCGCCTGGATGACTGATCGAGCTTCCCAATTGACAATAAATTTGACACGGAGTTGGAGTAAAAAGTAATTCTGTTAATTTAGATGTGTCAGACCATTCAAATTTCTACTAATTATAAAGGTCTTCCACCTAACTGAAATTATTGAGAGTCATGTGGTATATTTTTAGATTTTTTAATCATTTTCGGAAACAAAATTCCTATTCGAAAGCTGTGGATATCGATCCAACAGAAATCGCAAACGCCAAGTCGTTCATCATCGCGCGTTGTCAGAATCGTTAAAACACCTTCTGTTAAACCCCTTTCTCGATAAAAAAGTTTTATTACGCGTGAGTGGCAGATTGCAAGCGTCAATTCTGAGTGAGAATCAAAAACACCCGGTAATCCTCCATCAAAACTAAGTTACAAATTTACTTGTAAAATATAACCACCCATTGACCCTATATGGCGGGTTACAGTTAGCGTTGAATTTAATTCGAAAGGAATGTTCGTGTCAAACTCCAGGACCTGAAAATCGGTGATATTGTTTTAATAAAAAGCCCCAACAATTCATCTTTTAAATGAACATTGGCTCGGATTATTGAAAACTTCCCAGAGTCAAAAGTGGATTCCAGAGTATTCAACGTAAAAACCCCTAATACCATTTGAACTCGTAACCTAACGCAAATTTGCAAAATAATTGATAAGTAATTTTGTTTGTGTCGGAAATGCTTAAATTTAGCAAAAATTCGATTTGATTCCCGTATTTTTATTTATTAATTTCTGTATAAAAAGTAATTAATAAGGATTTGTTTCTTTTATTGTAAATGTTGACAACTTGATTACTTACCTTGGACAATTGTGCAGCGGTAACGGCCTTTGGTTTAATTTTTGGAGAATTATTTGTAGTTGAAATTTTGTATTGAGGACTGTTGAGAGTTCTCGCGGCGGTGTTCGTTGGTTTCAAAAGTTCTTCAGTTTTTCCTGAGGCCTACAATTGTGGTTTAACGGACGAATTTAAATTGGGATGTTTTCAAAAGGATAAAAAGTTTTTTTTTTTTCGTAATAAATTGAAAAATGTACTCAATCGAAATTTGCTTATGCTTTGTTTCGCAAAGCGTATTAGTGAATGTTTCTTCTAATGCAGGATGTGTCCTCTGTTGGTTCTTTGCTGCAGGTGATCCGCCGGTTTACTACTCCACGATTGGCTTGTCATTCAAATAATAGCAGTGGCTCGTCCGCCTAACACCACTGCCTTTCTTCTTGCTTGGTAGACTGCTGGATCTTGAGTAGTCTCGCTGCTCCCGGCAGGAATATACTTATATCCCCCCGGGAAGGAGCCAACGACTAAATTGACTAGCCTGTTTGGTGTCCGCCGCGCCATTCAGCGCGTCCCATTTGCGCTGCGCGAATGAGCGCATTGCGCCGACTTATCCTAAGACACTCGGCTTGTTCTGGTCAACTGATCCAAACGTGCTGACTCGTTTTCACATTCTTGATCGCTTTTGCGTAACTTCGAACGATCGACGTAAAGTCTTCCTAAACTTTTTTAAAAATGGTTTTTAAATTTCTTCACAGTAATGATCCCACGGGTGAAGTGTAAACAAAATACTATTAACAAATTAATTAAATATTAGAAAAGTTACATTTTCTTATTTTTCTAGGATTTCAGTTTGTAATTCTCAAACATCCGAAAAATAATAGTTTTAGAGATTTGTCTCAACAGATTTCACTAATTCTGAAAATTTAAGACAAACGACGCTTATATTCTATTAACATTATTATTAAATATATAATAATTATTTTGTTTTATATTATAATTATATACAAAAATATTATAATATTAGATGAAATTATATTTTTCATTACAGAAAAATATAATTTTATTTTCAGCAGTTAATCAGCATCGTATTGATTGGGATCTGGGAGCAAAAATTATCTGCGAAAATTGTATAGTTACGTTTTATAAGAATTTTTGTAATGACTAAGTATTTCATTAGAACAATTTTAATAATGAAATCTGATGGCACAATTTGTTAGAATCATTTTAGGCTGATAAATTGTTGTTTTATATTAATTTTTTTATTTTTATAAATTATTTGTTTAACTAAAAAATAATTACATAATAATCATTGTTCATACGTTATATATAAATTTATTTATTTACATTTTGATTAATAATTAAATTTAAATTATTATAAAAATTGTTGTATTGAATATGCTAATTCATATGTAGATATAAATGGTTGTATTATTTATAACAGATAGATTTAATTTTTAATATAACAATTATTTATTATTAAATATAACAATTCTTTATTTTAAAACATTATTTATTGAACTAAAGCATAATTACATAATAAGTATTTTTTATATATTTTTATACGGGGTGACCCATTTTAAAGTTTCCACTGGAATATCTCGAAAGCAACACATGAGATCAAACAAAGTTCCGAATGAAATTTATTTTTATCGAAAGGGGCAATCGTATGGCACTTTAAATAAACCCGTCGCCCACCCCCAGAGGGTGAGGCGGGAGGCTACTTTGAAATCTTAAATGAAAACCGCCATTTTTTATTGCAGATTCCGATAGTACGTCAATAAACATGTAACTTTTATTTAACACATTTTCTTCAATTCGCGATTGATGGCGCCGTAATCGAAAAAAAATGTCTGTAATTATCGAATAAAACACACCGAATTAGAACATAATAAACTCAAAATTGAGTTAGTAATAAAGTAAAAAGAAAAAGTAATAAAGATAAAGCAGTAATCGAAAAACAATTTTTGTGTAATTATTTTATTTCATTTTTTATTATTTTTGTTGTGTAATAATTAAAGTCTGTGAATCTAACATTTTGTTTAACAATGGACATTTTTAAACAAAACTAATAAATGATGTGCTCAAAAGTCGCATCGTTAACTTGTTGTCAATGCTGGACTCGTTCAAGTTCAGCAGACTTCGATAAAAATGTGTAACAGCACGCAAAAGAGTGGTACGTGTAATACTATTGCACGCTCTTCTTATTCTTTGGATCATATCGGCTCTGGTGGTTGATCTTTCTCGATATACAATATCTTTAAGGAATCTCCATAAGTAGAAATCTGGAATAGTTAGATCTGGTGACCTTGGTGGCCACGTAACGGGTCTTCTTCAGCCTATCCACTTTTCAGGATACATTTCATTAAGGCTTGCATAATTTGGAGGAGCACCATCTTGTTGAAACCACATTCTCATTCTTGTATGCAGATCGACGTTTTCTAGCAAAAGAGACAGATGGTCTCTTATAAATTGCAGCTAACTTTCTCCGCTGACAGTCCCATAAGACAAATATGGACCAATGACGTAGCCATTTACAACTCCGCACCACATATTGACCGTCCAGCGGTGTTGGTGGTCTATTTGTTGCATCCAGTGAGGATTCACGGGGGCCCAGTAGTGGCTGTTGTGTCGATTCAATGACCCGTCACTGCTTTATCAGAGAACAATACAAACTCGAAAATGTTTACATCGTTTTGAATTTACTATATTGCCCATTGACAAAACAATCGCCGTGCTTCGTGATCCTGCTCACTTAAGGCATGGTTTAAGGATACATGGTATGCATGGTACTTTGCAACTTTCAAATATCTTCTCGTAGTCTCTCTTGGGATGTCAATTTGAATCTGAATTTCACGCGTTGATATTTTAGGGTTCAAATGGACCGCCGCCACAATAGTAAGAAAGTGCGCATTCACATGATAATTGTCGATTGTGCGTCGACTTCGTCGTCGTTGAACATTACCTCTTCGCATTCTTACTTCGATTTTTCGAATCGCAGTAGCAATCGGGTAATGCTGACGTCCAGGATATAGTCTACGATACAGTGCTGCTGCTCCTCTACAAGAACGACACCATTCTTCTAGAACAAGGAGAATATCCACGATTTCGGTGTAATCGCCAATTTTTCCCGATTCTCAGCTGCACAACAAAAAATTTTTTTCAGAAATCATAATGGAAAAGCTGGAAATACACAATTTTGGAAACACAAAAACTATTACATAAAACTACACGAAAGATTTATTCACCGAAGTTTATGATTGTGATTGTGACGAAAACAGTTGAACAAAACGAATACAATTTAAGCTGAAAAAGACATTACTTATAACAAATCTATGTCTTATTTTTATTTTGTTTTGGTTTTATATTGCTGATAAAAATATCGAATTTCGTATACGAAAATTGAATATTGAGAAAATTTAATATTGAGAATATGCAATAAAAAATAGGAGCTCTCATTTCAAAATTTAATGTTGTCCCCTGTACCACCTCAAGGAGATGAAGTTTCAGTTTGGTATTATCAAGAAAATTTCAAAACGTAATTTATTATGTTGGAATTCGATGTGTTTTATTCGAGAATTACAGCATTTTTTTCGATTACGGCGCCATCTACCATTAATTGAAGAAAATGTGTTAAATAAAAGTTACATGTTTATTGACGTACTATAGGAATACGCTTTAAAAAAATGGGGGTTTCCATTTAAGATTTCAAAGTAACCCCCAGTCCCGCCCCCAGGGGGTGGGGCGGGTTGTTTATTTTCAGTGCCATTCGATTGTCCCCTTCGAGGAAAATAAATTTCATTCGGAACTTTGTTTGATCCCATGTGTTGTTTTCGAGATACTCCAGTGGAAACTTTAAAATGGGTGACCCGGTATGCATTATACATATTAAAAGAATTGTCGTTATAAAATTTCTTGTATTAAATATTGTAATTAATTATATTGTAAACAATTATCTTTCTATAATTGGTCGTTCTACTTATGATTGATAATAAAAGTTATTAATAGAACATCTTTTGAATTTTAATATAAAAAAAAAATTTGATAAATTTTGTTTATTTTTATAAACACATTATAAACAAATTTAATTAAATATTAAAAAAATTACTTTGAGTTAATTTTCTAGATTCTCAATTTGAAAAGTTGTTATATCGATATACTTAATCATTAAACGAATTCTTATAAAATATAGACAATTGTTAACTATACAATTTTCCAAGATTTTTCTTGGTGAAAGGAAATTATAATTTTCGTTAATACAACTAAAATTACAATAATTTTGTTTGTATTTATAAAACAAAATAATAATTTTATACATATTGAATAATAATATTAATAAAATATAAGCACCACATGTGTTAACGCTTTAGAAAGAGTTAAAATTAGAAAGAATTAAATCATTGGAAAATTATTTTTCAAATTATAAATGCAATATTTTATTTATAACAAAAGGTGACGAATATAGTACTCCGGACTATTTAAATTACAATGAAGTTGTAAATTGAAGCAAAGAAGTGATTTCGATGCTCGTACGGTGCGTGGACGACATTCGGATGGTCAGGCCAACGCTGGCCTTTAATGGGAACGCGTGTTTGTCTACGGGGAGAACGGTGGACTGAGATCGCTAGCGAGTGATTTTTCTACCTATGTATTGAGACTGAAGTCGTATTCGACTAATTGTCTTTGAACTAGCAAATTATTAAGTTCCAAAGACTCAGGAGGAACTTGTACGTTTCCGCATAAGTCACTGGCTTTTGTTCAAAAGGTGATTCCTCGGTTACGAGGCATGAGGCAGCGACATTGATGTTGAGGTGATCGGCTTGCATTCGTGTCTGTTGAGTGCGAGAGATTTCGTTGACGAATAAATAATATTAGTTAAAATTGAACTGATTTCGTAAATTATGTACTCTTTTCCACGAAACACAATAAAATACTATAAATTATATTTTTGGTTTATACACCTGCTGACGATCCTACTTTTTTTTTTCTTTTATCGCTGATTCCTTAATAACTTTTAATAAATGTTTTGCTGTTAAAACTGTTGAGACTTTTGGAACGGACCGTGACGAAGTAACAAGTGGGGAAGTCGGGCTCGCGAGAAAAAAGTGTGCAAGTCTCGGAGATGAGGGGAACAGTAATAAAAGGGAACAGGGAAATGGATGGCAAAAGAATAAAAGGAAAAAGGGAAAAAGAAGTGGTGTGAAAGTGGATCAAAGAGTAAACGGCACGAGGTACAGGGGATAAAACGCGTGAGTTTTGTGTTTTTACAAAAAGAACTGGAATGACAAAGGATGGAATAATAGGAAGGAAAAATAAGAAATAGGGAGGGGATAAGACAAATTAAAAGGGAATTGGAGAAGAAGGTAGAAAGAAATAAGGAAAAAGTAGTGTTATAGAATCCACCGAGATGGAGCGCGAAGAAAAACTGAGTGAGTGTAAGTTAGAGGGGAAATGCAGTTTGCGGTGTCAGTAAAATGAAAAAGTAATGTTATCGGGGAAACTCAGTGAGTAAACAAGAAACGGAGAGGAAAAGCGGTGTCGTGGTAAAGAGGTAACGGGGTGTCGATGAGGAAAAGTAACATATATGAAAGAAGAAACTAAGAGGGAGATGAAAACAGGTGGCCGAAGTGTTGTGAAAAATAAGATAAGTTGTGATCGAAAAGAAAAATACATTGCGAAATAAAAGTATACGATAGAAAAAAATTAACGTAAGAGGAAGAATTCATCGAACGAATGGATGGGAGAGATAGATAAGGTATGCGATAGTTTAGATGACAAGGAGAACAATATTCGAATGATATGCGGTTTTGGAGGTTAAGAGTAGAAAAACGTGATTACGGATTTCTTACCAGTATTTGTATATATTCGTTTTCTTTTCATATCTTGTAACTCGATATTGAGAGGAGATTTCGAAAATAGAGGAGGAAAATGAGTGGAAATGGAAGAACAAGATGGATAGGAAGAGTAAAGTGTTTCAAGGGGTGGTGAGAAGGCATAGTGGAAGAGAAATGAGAAGTTTGATGGTAAGTAGTGGGATAGGGAAGAAAGACGAGGAAAGTATATTGAAGAATTGCAGAAAAAGTTTGACGTGATGAAGCGAATGGTGAATTGGGAAAAGAAATGTGTTGGAAGAGAGGGAAAGAAGAAGAGAATGAGGGAGGAGGTAGGGAACGGGAATAGAAAAAAGGATAAGGCAGGAAAAGGAACGAATAAGGGACTCGAATGAAGTTAAAAAGAATAAAATATGGAAAAAGGAATTGTAGAAGGAGAAAAGATTCAAAAGGGTATAAAGGGAGAAGAAAGAAAGATGGGTAACACAAATAAAAGTGATGAGGAGCGAAGGGGTATAGAGGAGAAGATAATTAAAAAATGGAATGGGAGAGAGAAAAGTATTTAAAGTAATAACAGGCAGAAAGGTGTGGGGATAGGGAAATGAAGACGAGAGCAACGCACTATATTTTGAAAATAATAAAGGCAAAAGTAGATATAAAGCAGATTGGAATTTTGGGGGAAATTGGGAAAGGATGGCAATTATAGTAAAAATGGAAAGTTGGAGAGATAAATGGGAAGTGATGGGAAAAAGACGGTTAATGGGAATGTGGTATAATATTAATGAGGTGGAAGATTAAAAGATTGAAGAGAGAAGGGAAAGAAAAATAGAGAGGGAAAATGAAAGGTGATATAGGGAAATAATGGAGGGGAGAGTCGCTTGGTATAAAGGAATGGGGGTAAAAGAAATAAGAGAGAAAAAAATAGAGGAAAGGGGAGAAAGGAAGTGGACGGGCTCAAAGGAAGGAAAATAGAAGGATGATCATGATGAGAAGCACCTGAAGAACGAATTGAAGGCCACAGAAGAGACAGAGCAGGAGGAAGATGAGATAAAGAGAAAAGTATGACTGAAGTGATGAACTGAAGATGTGATATGAGATTAATGTGATTTATAAAAGAGAGTATTGTAAAGCTTTCCCTAGCTTGATAGGAACAATTATGCACACCTGAAAAGGTTTAAATTGTGAAAATAAAGTACTACTAATAGTTAAAACTGTTGATATAAATTTCCAAATCTATTTCTCGAATGTCTGGTGATCATAAACTGATAAACAAGAAAAATAACGCAAAGTAACTTTTCTAATATTTAATTAAATTTCTTAACAATATGTTTATACAAATAAAGGAAATTAATACAAATATCTATTAGTTTAATTTTAAACACAAATTGTTATATTAAACACTCTAATTATCTATTATATGTATATCGGTAGTTAAAACGACCTATTATAGAAAGATAAAATATTAAATTTAATGAATGCTGTTTCAAACATTAATATTTATACATAAACTACAATATACAATACAACAATTTTTATAATAATATAAATTTTAATTTATTTAATAATAAAAATGTAAATAAATAAATAAATAATATTATTTATTATTTCAGTATATGTTTTTGTAAAGATTTTTTTGACGAAATAATAACTCCATTAAATATAGCAATGCGAGAAATGCACATTTGTGTAATGAACGTCATTCTAACAGTAATGCAATTTCTATTTGTCAATAAATTTGTTATTATTCAAAATGTATTCGATATTTATCATAGAAGCACTGTCTTTTTATTCTGATTCACAATCAAATTCATTTTTGATATTTACATCATATATCATGAAAACTAGAGCCATAAAAATTGCGGAAATATCAAATTCCCGATTTTCTGTCAAAGAAGTCCACTTTTGATATAAAAACGATAACTTTTTAATATAAAATGACTAATTAATCAGATAACCGAATCGCTATTATAATCAATCCTTTAATCGTCGATGAAAATAAACAATAGGAAAAATGTTTTAATTAAAGCAAATGTTTTCCAAGTTAATTATTAATTATCATTTTCATGACGACAATAATTTTCATATCTTATAATCTTCAAGCAAACCTATATAAATCGTTGAGTATCTTTTTCTTGTACTTTAGTCGAGGTTCGATAACTGCGAGTTTTTTCACACGAGCGTACCACGTGCTCGAGGCACATCAGCTAAACAAACAATCGCTTAACTGGTTTAACGATTCGAGCAGAGGGTCGAATTAGCTTTGGTCGTAACATGTCGCATGCCAATAGAACGCGAAATAACTTAACGTCCCATTAAACGCTCCTTCATAACTTCGTTTGAGAAGCGTGTCTTGTAAGTATATGAAAAAATACGTAAACACGATTACACCAAGCGAAGACGTAAAAATGAAAAAGAACAAGTAGATATTACGGTCTTACCGTTTACTCGACATTCAAATGAAAAATGTCATCAATTTGTTCACTTCACAATTAACTAATTTTAATCTTCCTCTCAGATTAGTTTTCGGAAAAACTTATATTCAACTAAACGTTAATTCTCTTTTTTATTTGCGAAATGATATTTAGTAAGTATTCTACAGTATACATTGACAGATTGATAATTTAAGAAACGAAGTTGCTACTGATTAAGACTTAGTCCCACAAATTAACGTTTCGTAAACATCTAATCTATGGATATCTTTATATCGGTATCAATCTTGTTTCCCAAATCGCCGGTCTGTATCAGTTTGTTTTGGTAGATCCAGAAGATACTATTTGTGTCTATGGTTGCAAAAGTGTCTTTGCAAACGTATCTTCGCAGAAGACACCAGTTTTAACTGCCTCAAACAGGAATTTGTTAAAAGTAATTTTCGATTTCTGATCAGGTTCTCGAAGCCCACACTATTTTCGTGAAAAACTGGTCCGCGTCACCAGCTAAAATCACCACACACTTCTAACGTCCAGCCATCCCTTTCCATCAAAGACCATTCGTCGCTCCCTTTTCTATCCTCCCAAAATCGCTTCAACAAATAAACGCCAAAAGCGTTCAACAAATACGAATTGTGCGAAAATTGGGCTAGCCGAGTTGTCAGTATCGACAGAATTGGTCCGGCATCTTATAGATGTCAATGCCACGAGCCGCAGATGCACTTGCTCCTGGTCAGCGTCCGTTCGTTCGCGACCGACAGATCTGTCACAATGCGGACCTCGTCACATTTAAGCACACTCTCTATCCAATTCCAGCCACGCACAGCCGTCTCGAAAATCCAACGTCTGAAAGTCCGCGTGATCGAGTCACGTAAAATTGCAAAAACGAATCTCGATATTCGGCGACAAAGCCCCGGCCGAATAAAATTTCAATTCCGTTGAATCGGTCGCAGTTGCGTTTCGCCAAAACTGATACCGACGATAAACCGTAACAAAATCAAATCGCCCGGCGTATTCATCCGCGGACCGGGCTTTGTTTTCGGCTCGAAGCGGATCGCATCAAATAATCAGAACGAATTATTGCGCCTGTAATCTGTAATATTCATTACCGGTTGCAATCCGGTGACCATTTATTAGAGGCTATGTTATTCCCATTATTAATTCCGTTTTGGCAATTGATTATTATCCGGGAAAAATGATCGGACGATGGTCGGTTGCGAGGCAATTACGAACGGTCGTCGATGAATTTCAATGATTACGACTAAACCATTAATGATTATTCCAAAAAGTGACAACGCGAAGCGACCGGTGATTATCCGCAACCATAAGTGATGACTGGAACGCTCATCTCCGTCTCTTCGCGCGGTCACCTTCGAGACGATCGTTTCCTTTCGACGTGGAACGTGTATAAATGTCTCGAGCCAACAAAGAAAGGTCATCTTACCACTTTAGGGTACCATCCCAACACCGGGTCCACTTTGTCATTAATGATCTCCACTGATCGATCGCGACATCACATCATTTAAATAATTCTCATCTCGCACATCCAACTCATGTCCACAATAAGCTTTTTGCACAACTCAGCACTGCACGTAAAACTGCGGGAGTACGCAGGGGGGCTAGGGGGAGAAGGACAATCGTGAAAATCGTCGCTCGATCTTGGCAGGTTGTCGATGATCGGTCATGCGAACAGGTGGCACACGACGACGGGCTTTTGACAGGACGAAGCAGAATGCAAGATATGTACGCACGCGTCGCGACGGCCTGACGTCGACTGAAGCGATGCCTAGCGCGCGCTTGTCTGACGCGTCCGCCGTCGCGACGCCCCACCAGCGGCGTCGACGCCGCCACTGGGGCCAAAACCACCCCCGGCCGCTACTACCGAGCTACGCATCTGCCCCGTTGCCCGCTTCGCTGACAATCCCTAGTCCTTTCCTTTACTTTCCTTCCTTACGAGCGTCCCACGCTTTCCCCGTGCGAGCTTCGTCGAG
>JABFPR010000227.1:0-12064 GCA_022817345.1 Neoscelio sp. ZL-2020
AACTTACTGACAGTACTGGAAAGTTTATAGTGTAATTTTCTGATTCTTCCAAAATAATATTTCTGTTACACTGTCATATTTAAAATCACGGACTAGTGTCTTATGGAATAAAAAACATATAGACACTAATTTTAATACACCGTATTAAAATTCGGCAAATTTCGATTCTTGCATCATAAGAGTATATTAATGACTGTAAAAACATCAGTTTAAAACAGAAATGTTCATGTAAAAAGAAAACTGGTTTTATTCTCACTTCAGAAACGCGTTTTCTATACACATGAATATTTCTGTTTCAAAATTACGTTTTCAGGGAGTCAGGGAGAAATTGGATAGAAAAGAATAGCTGTTAAATAGACCAGGCACATTAAATGAACAGTCTTAACAAATCAATTGAATTTTATAATCAGTGTATATTTAACACATACTGCAAAGTGCCATTATAATAATTAAATGATATTAACGCTTTCATTACAAATAAAATTGATCAAATTAAAAAAAAATTAACAAAAAGTGAAACATTCTGAGTTTAAAAATATGAAAAGACAATCACGCGTCAAATATGATCAATCCAGTCATTACAAATTATTATGAATGTTATTTCATATTTAAATACTACATAACGTATTTCCTTACGTATTAATCACAACATGGCCCATATAGAACACTAATGCTTAGAATTTGTCTACGTTTGGTTAAAAGCAACGTTTGTTATCGTTTAGAAAACGTTGCAAAGAACGGTTTTAACACATAGAAATACTCTTGAAAACCATAAAATTTCGCTTAGTTCATGGTAAATGAAAGTATTCTAGAAGTTGTCAAGTAACATTACGGAGAAGGATAAACGATGTGTAGAAAGCGTGATCGAATTCCAACCACTAAAAAATTAGACACTTTATTCAAAAGTAAAGAGAACAATAATGTCATCCAAATTTTTCACCGATTCAATATTAAGGAAATTTATGAAGTTGCCGGTATAGTACCGTGTAATTTGTTCTTATTAATTAGAAAAGTATATATATTATATTTCGCATGAAATAGTAGCCAGCATGAAGCGGAATGCATGTCTTTTGAAAACGCTAACCGATTCCTTTAACGTTACTCAAATTCCATCTCGCTCTATCTTCCAGTGGTATTGCAAATGAGCGAAAGAGAAGTTTTATTAACGTTATAAGGAATCGGTATACTGGTTGCTTGTGTGAATTTTATATGTTATGGACGACATATGCAAAAAAATCAAAACAAAATTAAAAAAAGTTTGTAAGGAAGAAAGGATGACGTGTCCTATTTCTGTCTATATTTGTATTGTTTTTTTAACTTTTTGTCGTGACTTTTTTATTTACTTACCTTTTTGTCGTAGGATATTTGAAAAGGGTATGTTGTTAACTTTACTGGCTATGGAGATTATGATTTCATATCTCCGAACACCACGCCCGGACAAGGTTAATAAAAGAAATAACCATTAAAGAAACAAAAATCGTAATGGAGAGCGATAAGTCCTTTTATATATTTACTAAACCTAAATTTGTGTATAACATAATATGCATCTGATATATGTATGTATTGCAATTTATCTCATGATTCTAATAATACTTTTTTTAACTTAGTTTATAGTAAATAGGATTATATATTACTAAAATTAATATTAAAGCAGCTAATATTTTAAAACTTATCAATACATTTCAATCACATTGTAAATTATATTTAATTGACAATAATATTTTTCTCAGTGTATTAAAATTCAATATGTAAAAATATATGTATTTTAAATAATACCAAGTTATTTTTACGGCCCTAGAGCGTACCGTAGGTTATTGTATCTTTCAACTTTTATTTATTATTTCTTCTACTAATATCAATATTTATTAATAATCAATAAACCATTATTTCAATTAAGATCGTTTCAATATTATACTTTTCCAATTTGATTTTTATTACTGACAAATTTATGACTCAAAAATGCACATAATGTTGACAGCTCGAGGACCCTTAATTGATGATGTATTTCACATTTAAAAATGTGAACATATTTTCCTAGGTCAGAATTTGATCATGGAATTTACTGAAGCCTCGGTGGCGTAACTGACATCGCACTGGCGTGTAAAGTCAAAAGATCTAAATTTATATTTTATTTGCATAATTATTAACTTTAATGACGTTTAATTAGAAATATAATTGATATACATTAAGACAATAATCATTTAATTGGAAATTATAATTCTAATAATTAAACACACTATATTATCATGCGATACACAATTTAATGCATTAAAATTAATTACCTTTTTTAATAAAATGTCATTATACTAGCACATTATAATTAGCTTAATACAAAAATTTTTACTCGAATATAACGAGAAAATATAACACTTATTATAATGCATTAATAAAATAAAGTATAAATTCATTACATGCCTGAAATATTACTTTATCTCCGTTAAAGCGATTATGAAATATTACACTGAATCGACAAAGAATGATAAAACTGAGGTTATTAATAGTTAATTTATGATTTCAGCAAGCGGTAATTTATGTTCGCATATGATTATACGTTCGCTTATTGTGTTATTCGAAAAGGGCATGCTATCAGTTATTTTCGCCTTTCACGGCTATACATTACACATAGATTTTCCTTCACTCTTACCCATCTCCAAATCTTTGGGTCAAGCATCAAACAACGTCGCTCCCAAAGCAACGTAACGAAATAAAACATATTTTACAATGCGACTTTATTTGCAAGTCAAATGTATTCATCGAATAATCTATCACATGTGAAAGATACTTTACAAAAGTTACAAATCCACAAAATTGACAAGTGAAGTGAATTGCGATAACAAATAAAACCTTAGAAATGCTATTGCCTTATCGTATGATTTAATAAACTATAATTTAATTACATTATTAATACACTGGCAGAAAAGAATAGAAACAACAATTTTTCATCCAATTTCACCAAAATTAAAATTTTAATTTTACAAAATATCAATGTAAATGCAAAACTTATTTCAAAGCTTAAAGTCTCAGCTTTGAATTTGTTTCACATTGATATATTTTGGCAAAATTACAACAATTTAAAGTTTGGTGAAATTTGATGAAAAGTTGTTGTATCAATTGTTTTATGAATGCTAAATTAAATAAAAAATATAATATAAATAAAAATTATATTTTCAAAGTCATGCTAATTTAACAGAAGCAAAATTATATTAAATTTCCCTAGTAACACAAAAATCCAAGCAATATCGTAAAGATATCATTTTCCAGATATTCGCAAAATCTATAGGTATCCACAGAATATCCATGCAGTATCCGTATAATATCCAAATGTCCGCACTTGCAATATCCATATAATATGGCATTTAGATATCATACGATATTCCTGGAATATCGTACAAATATCATAAATTCGGAAAAAATTCTAAGTTTTTTAATACAAAATTTAAAAATGTAAAAGAAAAATATATGAATACTATATAAATCGATGTTAATCTTTTGTGGATTCCAAACTAACAAAATTTTGAGAAATTTAAGAATTAAATTCGTTCAGAAACATGACTGTTTTTCTACGTTAAATTAATTCCTGTAGGATACAGCAGTTTTGTCACTACTTTACATGCAGGAGCACGTGCTCTTGTATTTGAAAAATATACATATTTATATTATATAACGTTAAATATGTATATATTTTATATACGAGGCTCGTTTGAAATGTAAAGTAAATGACACACGGATGGCAGTCCTATGATCAAAGTCAGTATTGGATAATGTAGTTTAATTCCTTTGAAAAACACATGCAGAGTTACAGTTCAAAGCTCAGCGCGGTTAATATTTATTCGGTCGAAATACAAATGTGTATATGCGATTGCCGAAATCATGGAAAATCTGAGATTCGAGCTGTGATAAAATTTGACTTTTAAAAAAGAAAACGGCCACCGAAATAAAAGTGAAGCTTGACAATGTTCTTGGTGACTTTTCTCCTTTATTGAAAACAATAAACTACTAGGTTTCCGAGTTTACGTGGCAGAACCAGCACAAATGACGACCATCGCAGTGGACGCCCCAGTGTTGTGACAACTCCAGATATTGCGACTAAAATCCACAAAATGATTCTTAATGACTGCTGTTTGAATGTTCGTGAGATTGCGAACATTGTAGAGATCTCATGTGAACGCGTGCATAACATTTTACATAAAGATTTTAGTATGCAAAAGCTGTGTACACGATGAGTGCCGCGTTTGCTCACTGTGGACCAAAACGCATCCGAATGGATGTTTCTTCAGAGTCTTTGACTGGTTCTACAAAACTAGGCCCCTTCGGACTTCTTTTTGTTCCCAAATCTCAAATAATTTTTTAGAGGACAACGATTTCACGGAAATTACGAAGTAATGTCCGCTGTGAATGACTATATTGCACGTCATGAGAAATCATTTTATAAAAATGGCTTAAGGCATGCTCATCGCTGGGCGAAACATATCGAGTTCGAAGGAGATTATGTTGAAAAATAAAGGTGTATTTTTCAATTTATACTGCGTTCAGACGATTGCAATTGCGCAAACATATTTTTGCATCTTTATGCTGATTGGTTTGTTCTCAATGTCAGTCTATACTTATATTTCATACTTCTTCAAAACAAAATACATTAATATACTTTCAACTTTCATATAACACAAAAACATAAATTTATACTTCCTTTCTTTACCCTCTCGGAAATATAAAGTTAGACTAAATATTGTCACAGTTTTGTATTTTTACATTTGATTAACCTATTTTAGTCACAATATGTAAGAAATTGTTTAATCTGGATTCAAGGTTTATAATTGACTACAAATATAAAATCTTGAATCTGAATTTTAAAATCTTGTCAAAATATCAAGATGGTTTCTAAATGTGTGAAATATCAAGCCTGACTACAATTTTTTCGTGTCGAGAACTAAGCAAGAATATATTGACAATATATTTTCTGTGAAATAACATATGTTAATATATTATTCGATTTATTAAGATATATGTGTTAAAAACACGATAAGTGACAAATTTTTCTACATGGCTGAAAATTTTTCATCGAACGGAAGTATGAATGTCAAAATTAATTACCTCGTTCTGCTCATGTTGTGTTACAATTCGATGTTATTCAATAGCAGTCGTCAGTATCTTTAACAATTTTGAATGCATACCGCATACACAACTTTAAAATTTGTGTTTACATAATTTTACCTTCGTAACAACTTTGATTGACCTAGAATGTATCTATTTTCTTCTCAGCTGTGATTTGATTAGGAACAATGATATCTTTAAAGCTGTCTCTGAAAATACCAATAAAGGTTAATAAATATGTAATACATTACGAAACATATATTTATATTTTATTCATATTTGACTTGTTGTTAAAATAAAATATGGTTTTAGGAACTAAATAAGCACAGAAAAATAGTTACGATTGTGAACTAATTTATTTTTTATATTTCTCAACATTTTATTAGTTTTGCATCCACAAAAAATGGTCATTGATTTTTTCAAAAGTAAACCGATCTCTAAAAACATTGTTAGTTATAAGATTGATTAGTTTTTGCAATTAAAAACATAATTTGGATAACAAAATATACAGAGTATTTTTTTACTTTCATTTCCTGAGCGAAAACGTATGGATTTTAATTTTAAAAAATAATACACTGCTGCACAGTTCAATAAGAATATTTACGTAATACGTGTACAGAAAATACTGCTTATCATCCCTGTTCTGTGGGAGGAAAGTAGCTTATTACTTCCGCTGAATTACTTCCTCCCGCTGAACAGGCATGAACACTAGTATCTTCTTTACACTTGTAACGTAAAATATCGTGTACAAAAAAAGTGGAAATTTTCGTTCTCGACTCGTGTGATTTACACTCGTCGAGAAACGGGAACTTTACTCTTTAGTTGCACAATATACTATTGTTTGAATATATGAAGCTATGCTAATTTTTACTGTCATTTTTCTAGTGAAAAAGTATATTTGATATAATCAAATTTATTGTATTGAAGTGAAACTTAATGTTGTAAATACTGTTTGTTATTAGCACTTCCAAAATTGAAAAATGTATAGACGTTGCCAAAAAGAACCAAAGAAATCTCGAAATTATATATCTCAACATAAAACGCAGATCTATGTGTAGTCTATGCATATTGGAAATTACCAACGTAAACATTTGAAGTTTCTTTTTTGATGGCAATCGTGGAGTTAGAAGCCACATTGCAAGAATTGATCCAATAGATTTTCTAACATCATATACTGGGGATCAATTTCTTCAGCAGTTTCGTTACTACTTCGCATGCAGTACGAGCATGTGCTCTTGTATTTGAAAAATATACATATTTATATTATATAACGTTAAATATGTATATATTTTATATACACTGCGATCGCACGATTGCAGTGACGCAAACGTATTTTTGCATCTTTATACTGATTGGTTGGTTCTCAATGTCGGTCCATACTTGCATTTCATACTTCTTCAAAATAAAATGCATTGATATACTTTCAACTGACATATAACACACAAACATAAATATATACTTTCTTTTTTTAACCTCTTGGAAATATAAAGTTAGGCTATAGAATATAATATTATATTATATATAATATTGCCTAATATTATAATATATAATATTAGGCAATTGGACTCATTTAAGTGATTTAATAAGACCTGATTGGCCATAAGGTAACTGGTTGTAAGATTTAAAAATCATATAGTAATCATTTATGATATGATATCGTTAGATCAACGATGATCAGCATAAATTGTAAAATTTATTATGATCATCGCTTATTTAACGATTTTGTTTTCTCAGTGTAAAACTGATTTTCTTACCTCAGAACTTAGCGATAATTATTCTTGCCGTGTAGTCCATTGAAAACCTCATAAAAAACTTAATTAGTACAAAGTACTAATATAATTCCGTTATTAGATTTTATCGTATATTAATTTTAGTTTCTGATGATATTATAAAACGTAAGGATATACAGTATGAGAGGAATGTACATGGACTTTTTTGTCTCTTTTATTCCTATATATGATTACTGGTTAAACAAAGATGATAGATATTGAAAAGACCACAAATTTATACTTTTCATACCGTACCTCGTCCGGATGAATCATGAACAGTTAAATTTTTGCTTAAATATGAGGGTAGTCCCAGAAGTACTCGACCTAACAACGAAAACAAACAATTTGGGAAAAATATCTTTATTTCTCAACATAGTCTCCTTTCAGCTCAATACACTATTTTCCCAGCGATGTTCAATAGCTTCGATACCCTGTTCAAAGTGAGAACCATCGAGCTCCTCAAAATAGCCATCAACCGCAAACTCCACTTATTCACTGTTGACAGACCTTTTACTATCGAGCCATTTTCTCAAGTTTGGAATGAGAAAATAATCCGAGGGAGCTAAATCTGGCGAATAGGGTGTGAGAGGAAGCAATTCGAATTTTCTCATTGATTTTGGCCATTGCGTTAACGGATGTGTGAACTAGTGCATTGTCTTGATGAAAAAACACTTTTTTCTCCAAATGCGACCGTTTTTTCTTGATTTCATCACTCTATCGAACTTTCACTAAGTTCGCATAATACTCGCCGTTGATCGTTTTTCCTTTTGAAGACAATCAATAAAAATTATTCCCCGTGCACCTCAAAAAACCGACGCCATAACCTTGCCTACAGATAGTTCTGTCTTTGCCTTTTTTGGAGCGAGTTTCATCCATGGTTATGAATTGACGCAAAAATTCGGATTTATTGCTGTAAAACATCGCCAAACACTCGATTGAAACTTACTCACGATGCTGTTTTTGTTCCATTTTAAGCAAACGCGGCACCCATTTCGCGCACAGCTTTCTCGTGTCCAAATTTTCAGTCAATATAAGATGTACAGCACTGTTTGAAATGCCTATCATATCTCCTAGCTCGCACACTTTCAGTTGACGGTCATTCGATAACACTTTGTGGATTTTCTTCACCATTTCTGGCGAGGTTACTTCATTTGGTCGACCACTGCGATATTCGTCTTGGCTGCTCGTACGGCCTCGTTTAAACTCTGCCACCTAATATTTTATTGTTGTAAACGAAGGAGCAGATTCCCCTAGAGTAGAATCTAGCTCGACTTTGAAACTGGTTGGACTGAATAAAAGTATTGTATCACATAACGGTGACACTTTTGTTTATGTTTACAAATTCAATAAGAGCGTTCACTATTGATGGCTGTCAAACAAATACTTAACAACTTAGCGTCTTCAAACTCGATACTTAAGCTTTATAAGATTGCTACTTTCGAACGTACACAGTCATTTTTTTCAAACAACAACGGCCTTCTATATGTCAGGTCGGGTACTTCTGGGACTACCCTCCTAGATATAGGTTCGCAACTAGTTGCCGAAAATTGTAATGTCGATTCGGAACGAAGTTTTGACATACGGATGTAGGTTATGTTTACATTGATAGTAATGTATTGAATAACAAGACGAGACCTGCATATTAATGTTAATTAGTTATTAATAATATAGAATTAAAAAACATGCAGCGTAACGAGAAAATACAAATTACAAAATACAAAATACAAAATTATGGATGTGACTATTGTCACATCAATAATGTGGGGTTCGCACTATTGTTCAACGAAAATATTTGTTGGATATACCACTAATATATGTTGCTATTACATAAATTTGGCTAGGTACATATCGACAGTGTTGGTGTAGATAGGATAGCATAAATTTATGATACTATAATGCTGGTATTATACTATAAAAATTATATCGTGATATCTCAATTACGTTTACGCATTGCAAATACTTACTGTACGCTGATGTTTTACAAATTACCTACATGGTTCTCCTACCGAAATCCATCAAAACTTACGTCGGGTCAATTTAGAAATTTTCTCGGTTAACTTCTGGTTCATATGAACTGGCCTTATAGTAAATTTAGCTAAAATTAAAGTTATCTATCCCTATCCTCCCCAAAATTAATATGGACGGATCAGATATCCCATATGTTAAGTTAACCCAAAATCCTAGATATTATCATTGGCTTCAGTCTTTTTTGGAGGGATTAAATTACATCGATGGCTAGCAAAATTTGGAGAACTCTTCAACAACTCTCGAAAAGTGATAAAATGCTCAACTTAACCTTTAGTAATGGTAAACAATTCTAAAGTAGGGAAGACAATGATACTTGTCTTCCCTACTATTATCAACTAGTCTGTTCTCTACACCAATATCTTATAGTTATCGGAGTTATTCAGGTACACCTGCGTTAGATTTATATTCGAAATGAGATGAGATGTTCAACTCAACTATTTGTTCTCACTTTCTTTCAATCACCAAAATATCTGTCTCGTCAGCTATATTTAATATGCGATTCTTTGAAATATGTATTTCGTAGTGATCTGTCGAATCTAATTATTCCCCTTTATCGCTCTGCTTGCTTCAAAGAATCCTTCACTGTATCAGCGATCTAACTATGAAACTCTCTCCTGACAGAAATTATTTAAATGTTTGCTTCATAATTAAAAGTATGCTTGAACTCTATTATATATATTTTGTATTTTTTATATATTTTTTATTAATATATATTGTATATCTACTATTCTTATTCTTTTATACTTATACATATTTCTATGTTTCAAATTAATAATATTTAAAATCATTTCAAACACTGTAAAATTAACATTTCTGTTTTTAATTGAAAGCTTCTGTTCTAATTAAACCTTTGTTTTCATTATGCACTAAATTAAATTTTAATTTTATGATTTTAGATTTTTATGATTTTAGAAAATAATACATTTGAAATATAGCATAAGTTATGATATTTTTTGTATTTTTTTAGTCGTAGTGTAAATTTTTCGTTTTGTTTGTTTCATCTAACATATTATTTTTGAATATAACAATAAAAAGACACTTACCAATAGTATCACTTTTTCCTTTATTGTATTTATCATACATAATTACTAGATTAAAAATTATGAATCTTTTGTACCTCCGATAAAAGTAAACAAAAGCGGCAATGTAAGTTTAACTAGATTACAGGATAATTCCATTGAATACGGGTTCGATTCAATTATTAGGTAAATCGAACCAAACTACTAAACTGAACACATTATAAGAGTATATACTTTATCTAGCAATAACTATGTTCGGAACTTATTCTAAGGTTGTTTAGATCACCCCTGAACTTTGCCAGAACAGACAGGCCTAGATCAGGGAAACGTCAAGTACTAATTAAGGATTGATAAAGTGATTTAACTAAAGAGTTTCAAATCGGTAACTAACCAGAAACTCAATGTATAAATACAATTTTATTTAGCATATCCTTTTGCTGTAGTTAGTAAAATTGTTTTTAAATAATTATTTGATGAAACGTTTTAAAAATATGAAGGACGAGTAAAGTAACTTATCTCAACGATATTTCATCGGAAACAAATCATGCAAATTCATGTACATATGAAAATGTCTGTTCAGGTACTAATCAGGTATTATTATAATTAGGCAGCATTACACTGGATTTTAATATAATAGTTGCCGGAACTGGCATAAGCCATTCTCTTTGCTTAAATACGCTTAATTTGGAAAGCAAGTCGATCGAGTTAAATTCGTCATACTTCTTATCAGGACTTTAGAATCGTCCTCACCAGGTACACTATCTGAGCTTAATTATGTATGCAGATCATGCAACTTGATCAGCATTGCCTTTGTAATTATGCTGGAAGCTCTAAAAATATCTGAAAAGTGTGTAATACTGTTGAAATTAGACATTTTCTCATATTCAGGTAAATACTTTCCTCAAAAACTCCGAATAAATATCAAAAAATCTAAAAGGCCCGAAAGGTTGCTGATGAAGATTATTTCTATATTTAATCAAATAGATCAGAATTTTGTATCCAACAGTTACGAGTATGTTTCAACTACCTTTTATGACTATTATAATCATATATTAGTATAGGATATCCTAATATTTACTTACGATATCAAATGTACACGAAAATAATTAAATCTCAGTTGGAAACAATATCAATTTTTATAAAAATGATTTAATCAAATAAATTGATGATTTAAATGAAACTTTAATTTTAATCAAATAAATTATGAATGAAAATATACAAGGATGGAGTCCTTTATATGAAAGAACACACTTTCTAGTTGTAGAAAAAAATGATATGCAAGCAAAAGTTGTAGAAAAAAAAACCTCGTTAATTGTTAATGAATTTTGGTGACGTAGACGGACTTTTTTTTATGTTAAAAACAACTTAAATATATCCATCAACGACAAGGGAGTTTTATTAGCTTTCACTTGAAACAAATACGAAGTGAATCGGTTGAAAATTAGCAGAGTTATCACTGATACCGTCTTGAGAAACATGGTTTCCAGAAATACGCGTTTAAACCTCGATATAGGACTACAGCGTCTCTGAACGCCGCGTGCTATATGACGCTATAACTTCTGGAATAATTAATGTTTCTTAAAATCACTTCAGTGACAGATTTGAGATATTTCAATATTTTAAAAAATTAAAAAACTCTCATTTTTTACCCAAAAAAGTACTATACTTCCTTAATATAGGCATTATTAGAATGTAATAAAAGTACAGGAAGTAACGATATACTAAGTACGTAGATACCATTTTCATATATAACAATATAGGTACTGAAACATTCGATTTCTATTATTTATTTGTTTGAAAAGAAAAAGTCTCAGAATATGGTTTTGTGGAGATCTCATTCCTCCTAATAATGCCATTCACGGAGCAGGCAGAACGAAAAAGTTAAAGGAAAAGAAATTTTCTTATCAATTGGCATTCCTTACATAATACAAAATCAATAGTTCCCCTTTTTGGGGGGCAAGCCTTTGCAAGCAAATAAAGCAAACAACAAATAATCGCGTATTAAACTATTCTTAATCCTAACTAAGTAACATTGAATTTAATTTGGCGCGGTTGATCCAGACAGTCCTGAGTTGAACGTAACCAGAGTGGCTTTTATTTCCAATTTCTAGTTCCTCAGGTTTTTAATAATACAAAAACAACAAAAAACTAGACTTC
>JABFPR010000228.1:0-11975 GCA_022817345.1 Neoscelio sp. ZL-2020
ATACCCGGGCCACACCGGTTGTACCGTTTTTCCCTGCCGAACGTTTCCCCGGGGGTAACGGGGGGGGGTGGGGGCGTGGATGCGGGCGCAGCGGAGCGCGCGGGGGCCGGTGCCGCCGGCGCGGGGTACGCCGGGGGGCAGCCGGGGGAGATTGTTCGGCGACGGGGGGCGGGTGGGTACCGGGGCGGGCGGGCCGGCGTAGGAATGGCGGGGGCGGGCGAAGGACGAGGTTTATTGCTGTTCGGCGGGCGGCAGGATCGAGCGTGATCAGGCGTTGGTGAAATCCTGCGGCTTGTACTTCGAGCCTGCGCGGTTGGGCATCCCAGCTGCCGATTGGCGCACGTATTGGCAGGCGCGGCAGGCGCCGGCGTGGTTGCTGGATTTGCCAGGCGTGCAACCGGCTACCCGGGTTTCCGTGGCTGATTTGCTGAAAGTGTTGTCGTTGCTGCCGGCACAGGAGCAGATGCGCCGCGTGCTGCTCGACGTCGTGCTGAACGCGGCGGACGGCAATGTCGTCGGTGAGCTGGGCGGGCGCCTGCGGGTGAAAACCTGGAGCTGGCTCGGCGATCAGGATCCGCAATCGCGCCAGGGTGGTTTCGCCGGTTGGACGGCGGACGGCTCGCCGATCTGGGCCGGTGGGCGTGGCACCAGTCAGATGGTTTTGCGCCATTACGGGCAGGCGTTGGCGACGCTGTTGCCTGCTTCCTGGCCGGCGGAAGCAGGGCGTTGTGTTGAGGTCGGACTGTTCTCGCGTTATCCGCTTTCGCGAGTCCTGTCGGGTGAGCGCGTCGCTGGCTCTGGGCCTTTGCAGGGCGACTACCGTGTCGAATTCGCCAACGGCAATGCGCTGGATATCCACAGTGCCGGCGAACTGTTTCTGCTCAACGACAAACTGGTCGCCAGACTTGATAGCGAAGAATACGTCGCCCGCGTCCTTGAGCGTGAAGCCAAACCGGAACCCGCCGAAGCCGCCAAAGCGCTGGCCGTGGCGATCCGCACCTATCTGTTGCAAAACGCCACGCGCAACGGCGATTGCCTGAGCATCGACGACAGCAGCAACCGTCAGCGCGTCGCTCCGCGTCCGGCCTCCGCCGAGTCGCGCAACATCGCCGCATGGACAGCGGATCTGGTGCTGGCCGGCAGCACCGTCACCTATCACTCCGACCAGCCCGGCCCGGACAGACTGGCCTGGCAACAGGCCGTCGAGCAGGCCAATGCCGGTCAGCGCTACGACGCGATTCTGCTGCACGCCTATCCGCGCGCCAGCCTCAGCCGTTGGGACAACCCGGTGGCCTCCTGCGAAGCGTTGCCCGCCGCGCAAGACTGGCTGCAAAAGCAGCGTCGCGGCTGGCGTCCCACGCTGGAAAGCGAAACCGGCTACAACGAAGTCAGCACCTTCGCCGTGTGCAAACTGGCGTTCGGCCGCCCGTTTGTCGATCGCGAACGCCAGCGCATTTATGTGCGCGGCGTGCTCACGCTACAGGATCGCCTCGACCTGACTCACGAATACCTGCACCTGGCCTTTGAAGCACATCCCAACGGCCAGGATGAAACCTACATCGAAGGGCTCGCCCGTCACCTCTTGCTGGAATAGACCATGACACTCCGTTATCCACAGGTCTTGCTGTTGCTCTGCGCGTTCAATGCATGGCCGATGGCAATGGCCGCTGACAGCGTCAAACTCGATACCCCGGTCGGCGGCTGGCGCACCGGCGCGCCCGAGGGCGAAGGCGAGAACTTCCGCCAGACCGTCAACTACCCGGCCTCGTCGGTCAACACCCCTGTCGGCCAGGCCAACACCGCACGCATCAGCGGCGAAATCAAAGCCACCCCCAAGAGCAAGGAGCCTGGGCGACTGATCGTCAACGGCGTCAGCATGCCGCTGAAAATCGACGACAGCGGCCGCTTCGACCGCCCGTTTTCCTTCCCCAACGGCAGCAACAGCGTCGAAGTGCGCAGCCCCGACGGCCAGCAACGCCACCGCACGCAGTTCCTCAACGCCAGCGGCGGCGCCACCCCGGCCAAACTGCGCGTGCTGCTGTCCTGGGACAGCGACGGCACCGACCTCGACCTGCATCTGATCACGCCTGACGGCGCGCACATCTGGTACGGCGACCGCGTCGCACCCAACGGCGCCGCGCTCGACGTCGACGTCACCACCGGCTATGGCCCGGAAATCTTCGCCATGCCGGCGCCGATCAAGGGCCAGTATCTGGTGTATGTGAACTACTTCGGTGGTGGTTATCGCGGGGATGATGAGGGCGGGGAAGAGGCGGTGCAGCCGCTGACCACGGCGCAGGTGACGGTGATTACCGAAGAGGGGACGCCGAGCGAGAAGATGGAGACGTTTGTGGTGCCGATGCGAGCGGTGGGTGAACTGACGCTGGTGAAGTCGTTCAGCTATCCCTGAGCAGCAGCCTGCTCAGGGTTGCACTAGAAACCAGGCGGAATGTAACCAGGCACGAACGGCCCGTCGATGCACTTGCCGTGAATGATCTTTCCGTCCTCGATCCTGAACAGCACGATCTTTTTCGCCTTATTGACGGTGGCTTCGAGTTTGCAATCGGAACTGTGGCCGACCGTCTGGTAATACTCTGTGTAAACCATGCCGTTACCGGTGTGATTCATTGAAGTACCGGCCGCTTCCGTGGTGGTCCAACTGGACGATTTATACCAGGTGAGCACCGCGAGGTTCTCGCCATTGGCGCCGGTCTGCTTTTTCATCGAGTCGGGTTTGCCGAACAGGGCCAGCGCTTCCTGTACATCGCGTCCTTCCCAGCGCGACTGCGCAATCAGGTGGCAACCATTGGTCAGTAAAACCGCGGGCGTTATCAGCAGCGCCAATAACGTTTTAGTCCATGGGTTCATCGTGATTCCCGCCGCTTACTTGTTGCCCAGGATCGAGTCGAGGTTGTCCATCATCTGGCCTTTCTCCTGAATCGGCGCCAGTTTGAAGAACATCTGCTGCATACCCTGAATCATCTGCAGGTACTCCATCTTGCCCAGCGCGATCATGTCCTTTTTGGCAGGTGAGCAAACGAACTCGCTGGTGCGCTGCACCCAGAACTCCTTCGGCTGCTGCCATTGGTCATTAACTTTGAGGTTGCGCATCATGTAGGCGATGCGATCAACCGACTGGCCATTGAGCACTCGGACCTTGTTCGTTGAACACTGAACCTCGAGGTTGTAGGCATCGATCATCGGTTTGCCGGGTTCCTCATACACCAGTGTCACGGCGACCAACTTGGCCCCTTTGGTCTGCTTCGACGGCATGACTGACGTGCTGTCGGCGACATACATGATGTTCTTGTGGGGAATACCGTTGCCGTAAATGATCCACCAGTCACCAACAAGCTTCGGCTCGTCCGCCAAGGCTGAAGTGGTAGCGGTCAGGAGTGCGGTCAGCAGAACAACGGATTGATTGAGTTTGAAAAACGACGACATGGTGTTGCTCCATTCCTTGGCGCTTTTGTAATGCACAAAAACAGAATGGAAATTTAGTGGTGAGGTTGGGCGCGGGGCAATTAGGGCGGATGTGCTAATGGCTTATTGCGATGCCCGTTTCAGTCAGGGCCTGGTAAGGGGGCAAGTGCTTCTTGCCCCATTTCATAACGATGTCAGGCCGCTATTTCCGGGCGGAAACTGCTGGATGTCAGACGCGTGATCGCAATTCCTAGTGCCTGATCATCGAATAATTTGTTTTTACGCACCGCAGCTCTGGACCCACCGTCCCAGTTCATCAGTGCTTTACGTACCGCAGGAACGGTTGGAGCAATCCTTTCCCGAATCAGCAACCAATCAACGGTCGCCAGCAACTCCATGCCGAAAGGTGACTCAAAACCGTCGATCAATTCAGCCGTTCGCTCTAACGCTTGGGAGTATTCCTTGGCTTCAGTCTTGAGGTAGGTTTGCAAAAAGGCTTTGCGATCTTGATCAAACCAAATGACATCGGTGATTCCTGCATCACTGATGCGCTTGTCGCAATGTAGATAGCTGCCATCCAGATTGTTGAGCAGATGCTCCAATCGATTGGCATACGGGCCGAATTTATGAGCGACAAATTTGAGGTTTAGCGGATTCTCCGCACCTGGAATTTTCTCGATTGCACGTTCAAGAAACCAAGCCAGTTTCTGAATTTCGAGCAGGCTGCACTCCATGCCCAGAACCCAATAACGCCGGACCAGTTCAGCAATCAGTGCGCGCGCCGGAGTGAGTTGCTCAACGCCATCGCGCTTAGCGACATTCAGATACTGATTGGAGGGTTCGAACACTAATACATCGACATCCAGGTCACCCAGCACTTCTACAATCTGCTCGCGCACTTCAGGCCACTTCAAACCACCGTTACCCGCGCCCAGCGGAGGAACAGCAACGGACTTCACATCGTTTTCAAGCAGAAACCGTCGCAGATCATGCAAGCCTTCGGTTATCCACGCCATTTGCGACGGATACCGCCAGTGGCGCTTGGTGGGGAAATTCACAATCCAGCGCGGCCCATCGAGTTCGTTGGTGGCCGTCACATGCATCTTGCCGGTTTCTACTTCCCCGGCCTTACATGCCGCTGCATACACGCGGTAATTCTGCGCAAAGCGCTCTTTGAACATCAGCGCGATGCCCTTACCCATCACGCCAACGGTATTCACCGTGTTGACGAGGGCTTCGGTTTTGGCTTCCAGCAGGTTGCCTTGGGTGAATCTGATCATTGGAAATACCATGTGGGGCGCGCATGAACCGGCAACGTCAGGCCTCTGGCGGCGACGTCTGCTTCTATGCGTACTTTCATTGCATCGGTGTGGCACATGATGCCCAGTAGTCCCGTAATCGGTAAGTGATGGTGGATCAGCGCCTCAGCCTGATAACGCTCCATTTTGCGAGGGTCGTCAGGATCGCGCTTGAAGTCGCGCCGTTGAAGGATAGACCAATCGATCTGGTCGAGATTCGCCAGATCGCTGTAGTAGTTTGTCCAACTCGGGTAGGCATGTGCGTTTGTGAACACAAATGGTAGGCCGAGCTCTTCAACGCGATAGAGGCTTGAGACCAGAATCACGATCTCATCGTTACTGCGTTGCTGAACACTCCACCCAGAGTGAATGTTCTGCATCATCACCGAGAAAGGTGTGAAATAGAAGGGCACGTAGTCGGCCAGAACGCCTTCGGGCGCAATAGGTACCTGACGGGTACGTCGCTTGTCGATCAATTCGACGTTGCCGATATTCACGTACTGAGGTGCCTGTACCTCCGAGTTTGCACAATGCAGACCGTTGTCCAGAATCCAGGGCAGGTTATCGCGATGGACGATACGCCAAATCAGAGCTTTCTCTGGATTCAGGTTGGTATAGATCATTGATAAAACATTCTCTGGTTCACGCTGGTCTGCACATTAACATCGGCTGCCTGTAATTTAGCTACGCAAAGTGCATCAACTTCTTCGCTGGGGGTGAAGATTTTGAAGAAGGCATCAGGTTTAACAATCCCCGGTGCGAGACACTCTGCCATGCAGATGCTTTTGCAATGAGGGTCCAGGTAATCGCGACTGCTCATGACATCCCACTCGATGGCTTCGAAACCCTGTTCGTAATCAAGTAGCTGTATTGAGTCGCCCGCTAACGGGTGGCGTGGAATGACTTTCCAGCCGTATTGCTTGGCTGTTGATCTGTAGACCGAGATCAACACAAATTGTGCCTCTGGCCTATTGCGCTGAACGCTTCCGTCAAATGGATTCTTCGCAAACCAGTGGAAGGGGACGTAGTTGTCGAGCTGCAGAGCCTGCCGCTTTTTCAGGATTTCAGCATCTGCGACGTCTTTGAAACCCGAGAGGCCGGCGCGAGGTTTCAAGCCATCCCTGAAAATCCCATCCAGGTTTTCAACTGAAGTGAGATGGTAGAGAAGCTTCTGATCCTTGATGCTTTTAACGTCCGACATAGTGGTCTCCTTGACCTGCACATCAACCTAAACTGAATTCAGTCCCGGCCTTGCCCCGTGCTGATGTAACCCTCGATCCGTGGGGGTTGGTAGAACAGTTGTCGTGATTCTAGTGTGCCATCACTTTTCACGGCAAGCCCAATATAGGAATCGAATAGCCGGGCCAAATTGACTCACCACTGAACTCATTCCTCATCAAAGTAATCGCGATCCAGCGTCGGCAACCGTAACAAACGGGATGTCACGCCCACCTCATGATCCATCATCAGGTGCACAAGCCGCGTGCCGTCTACCAACACAATACCGTCCACCGATTTGGCGAAGTCGACAGCGTTCGCCGTAAAGCCAGAGGTAGTGATGAAAACGCCGCGCTTTGCTTTTTGCCCGGCGAGTGCTCCATAGAACGCCTGCAGTTCAGGCCGGCCAACCGTGTTCTGCCAGCGCTTGGCCTGAACGTAAACCTTCTCCAGCCCCAATTTATCGAGCGAGATAATGCCGTCGATGCCGGCGTCACCGGAGCCGCCTACACGTTGCAAATCATTGCGACTGGCGCCGTAACCCAGTCGATGAAGTACATCCAGCACGATCACTTCAAAGCGGTTGGGGCTGACCTGTAGCAAGTTGTCCAAAAGGTCGGCCGCCGTGGCATCGCGCAACTCCTTAAGCGCTCGTTCCAGTCGGTCGTCGGGGCTTTCGGTAGCGGAGGCCAGATCTGGCTCGACATTTGGTTGGTCATCCAGTGGCTCGGCATCAGGCGCGACTTTCAGCTTCACATTCATGTAGCCGATTGCTAAATGCTCCACATCCTTGGCCGACAGCGGAAATGCATGCCCCTTGGCGTACTGCACGCCTGCATCGGTCCATTTCCAGTAGCCGCCTCTGGCACCGCTGGAAAGACCGGCACGCTTGAGACGGTCGTGCGCCCAGCCTGATAGGTTCTTGTAGGTGGCCTGACCACTCGCGATCAGCTCTTCACGCTGAGCTTCTGTTAGTTGCAGCATTTTGGCTGCCGCTTCGTGTGCGTCCCGAGCAATAGCGCCCTCGGGCTTTGTGGCGAGAAAACGCAGGATCGGCTCAATGAACTGATCGTAGGTTGGAACGGACATGGGCGCATCCCTGTGCTGATGGGGTGTTTTTGAACTGACTGGCGGGCGAGTATAAATTAACGCTCGCTGAGGATGCCTTCACGAGTTAGCGCTGGTGCGGTAAAAGCGTAAGTCGCTGTGTCTCGGCTCATTTATATGCCGAAAGGCTGAATAGGACATTTTTTAGCAGGCATTAAAAAGCCGGCTTGTGGCCGGCTTCTCGGGGACTGGCTTGGTTTATTTTTGGTAAACCGCGTCAGCCTTCAAAACGTACACCCGGATCTGCGTCCGGCTGTGGGACTTGGTCAGACGTTGGTCTGCCGCGTCGGGCGTCATCTGGGCCGCGGGAGCGGGTCGATGCGCAAATGTGGGGCGCAGGATACTGAGTTTTGTCGGGGATTCCCAGTCTCAAGTGCGGAATAGAGCCACTGCGGGGGGGCAAAATTCGTATTTTGTACTGATTTTCGGGGCCTCTTCGCGAGCAGGCTCGCTCCCACAGGGGTTGGTGCAGGGTCGAAGGTCCGTATCCGATCAGAGAAACGGCACCACCGGCCGGCGTTTGCCCAAAGTCGACCACCAGAATACCCAGCCCAGGATATGGATTCGCTGCACATCGATTTGCGCGGCGCGAAAGATTTCGTCCGGGTGTTCGGCGCTGTTGTGGCTGCGCAAGCGCAGGGCGTTGCCGGGCATGCGGTGCAGGTATTTGATGCGCAGCATGCCGTCGTGTTCGATGGCGTAGATTTCGCCGTCGACCACTTGGGTCAGGCCGCGGTCGATGCCGACGATGGAGCCATCTTCGATGCGCTCGGCCATGCTGTTGCCGATCATGGGTGCGCTGTTGGCGTCGGTGTGGCGGATTTCCAGTTGGTCGAGGTGGGCGCGGGGCAGGCGGATGGTTTGTTCGGGGTCGAGGATGACGTGAGTTTTGCCAGCACCGTTGGTGATCGGCGTTTCCTTGAAAAACGGCAGTTCGATGTCCCTGGGGTCGATGACGGTGTAGACGCCGCGGATGGCCTCGGCATCAAAGGTGTCGCCGTTGCTGGCAGGCGTTTGCAGGCGCGGTGACTCTTTGCTGCCTTCACCGGTCTTCAGCCACTCGCTGTTGACCGAAAGCAGGCGTGAGACTTCCTCCATGCGATACGCCGGGACGCCCCGGGTGTACCAGTTATGAATGTTTTGGGCTTCCGTGCCCCAGAACTTTGCGAATCCCGTGGTGGTGATGTTCGCTGCTTCCAGGAGTGCCTTGAATCTTGGACCGCTAGTGTTCTTTCTCATAAACACCGAGTCTACGGCCGTGCCAGAGCGGTTTGAATAAACCGGGTGTTCAAAAAAAGGCTGTATTTTGCGACTGGATGTAAGACGTGCTTGTGGGAAAACACTCACTTCGAAACTTTTCTGTAGTCCGCAATAAACATGCTGTTTAAATCGCCTTTTCTCAGGCACAAAAAACCCCGGATCAACCGGGGTTTTCTTCAGGCGTCCAGCAGACGGTGCTTAGCCCTTGTAGGCAGCAACCGACTTGGTGATCGCATCGCGAGCGGCGTCAGCGCCAGCCCAGCCTTCGATCTTGACCCACTTGCCTTTTTCGAGATCTTTGTAGTTCGCGAAGAAGTGCTCGATCTGCTGGATCAGCAGCGGTGGCAGGTCGGTGTATTCCTTCACGTCGACGTACAGCTGGGACAGCTTGTCGTGTGGCACTGCGATGACTTTGGCATCGCCGCCGCCGTCGTCGGTCATGTTCAGGATGCCGACTGGACGCGCGCGGATCACCGAGCCTGGAGCAACCGGGTAAGGGGTCACAACCAGTACGTCGAGGGGATCACCGTCGTCAGCCAGGGTGTTCGGGATGTAACCGTAGTTGGCCGGGTAGAACATTGGGGTGGCCATGAAACGGTCAACGAACAGGCAATCGCTGTCTTTGTCGATTTCGTATTTGATCGGCGCGTGGTTGGCCGGGATCTCGATCGCGACGTAGATGTCGTTCGGCAGGTCTTTGCCGGCCGGAATCTTGCTGTAGCTCATTGGGCGTTGCCCCCGTAGTTGACCAAAAACACTTGGCCGGATTGACCAAAAAGTGGCGGCGATTATAGGCATATTCCTACGCCGACGCCACGTACCAGAAGTCGTGCAGCGCTTACGCGTGCGCCTGATAGACCGGGTCTGTGGCCTGAAGTTGCCGCAGCCTGCCCAACGGATCCTGCCGGTAGAAAAGCTGCAGTTGCAAGTAGACCTGTGGATAAGCCGCGTGCAGCAGATCCGGGGCGCTGAAAAAGTATTCGCTGGTGACCGCGAAGAACTCCGCCGGGTTTTCGGCGGCGTACGGGTCGATGGCGGTTTCGGCGTCGGGGTTGCGGTCGAGCTGGCGGTTGAGGTCATCGTAGGCGTGTTGCATGACCTCGGCCCAGTCGCTGACGCGCATGTCGGCGTGCAGCGGTGGCAGACCGTTGGCGTCGCCATTGAGCATGTCGAGTTTGTGCGCCAGTTCGTGGATCACCAGGTTGTAGCCTTCCCAGCCACCACTGGCCATCACCCCCGGCCAGGCGAGGATGATCGGGCCCTGTTGCCAGGCTTCGCCGCTGTGTTCACCGTCCCACTCGTGCTCGACACCGCTGGCATCGCGATGCCGTTGCGGGCTGAGAAAGTCATCGGGATAAAGGACGATTTCGTGGAAACCCTGATACCAGTTCAAGTCGCCGAGATTGAGCGGCGGCAACTGGTCCTGGGCGGCGAGCAGCAGGCGTTGTTCCTGATGCAGTTCGACGCCGGGCAGAGCGGTCAGGTGTTTTTCTTCGAGGAACAGCACGCAGGCTTCACGCAGCCACTGGTCTTCGGCGGCGCTGATGCCGTCGAGAAAACTCAGGTGATGGCGCACCCGTTGCCACAGGTCGTCGGCAATCGGGTGCCTGGCCAGAATGCGCCGGCGACGCCAGGCGCTCAGTGACCACATCGGATCAGTGGGTTTCGACTTTGGCGCCGCCGAAACGGCTGCGCACCACACCGATGATCATCGGTACCAGCGACAGCAGGATGATGGCGACCACCAGCAGCGACAGGTTCTTTTTGATGAACGGTACGTTGCCGAAGAAATAACCCAGGGTCACCAGACCGCCGACCCACAGCACGGTGCCGAACACGCTGAACGCGAAGAAACGCGGATAAGGCATTTTCCCGACGCCGGCGACGAACGGTGCAAACGTGCGGATGATCGGCAGGAAGCGCGCCAGGGTAACGGTTTTGCCGCCGTGCCTGTCGTAGAAATCGTGGGTTTTTTGCAGGTAATCGCGACGGAAGATTTTCGAATTCGGGTTGCTGAAGAGTTTTTCGCCCGCCGTTCGTCCGATCACATAGTTGGTGCTGTCGCCGAGGATCGCCGCGAGCATCAACAGACCGCCCAACAGGACCGGATCCATGCCACCGCCCGCCGCCACCGCACCGGCGATGAACAACAGCGAATCACCCGGCAGGAACGGCATCACCACCAGACCGGTTTCACAGAAGATGACAGCGAACAGAATCGCGTAGATCCACGGCCCGTAGTTGGTGACCAGCAAATCGAGGTACACATCGAGATGCAGGATAAGGTCAAGCGGGTTGAAATCCATGGGGGCACCTGTGGTGACGGCCCGACTCGGCAGGCCTGTGCGGATGATTCGGGTGTAAGCCTACAGCGGGGTGTAGTTTTTCTTACAAGCCGGAAAGCTCGGGATTATACGGTCTGAGAGGTGAAAAGCGCGTTGGTTTTGTAGCGAGGGATGTCGGGGTGTGATGAATTGTCAGGAATGACGGGAGGGGCTAAAAAGATCGCAGCCTTCGGCAGCTCCTACCTTTGGAATGCGTTATCCCTGTAGGAGCTGCCGAAGGCTGCGATCTTTTGATTTCAGAGCTCGTCGCTGATCGGCAACACGTAGTTCTTGAACTCGGTGTCTTCCTTGAAGCCAATGGATTCGTAGGTCTTCTGCGCCACCTCATTGTCCGCACTGGTGGACACGCGCATGCGCACGGCCTGGGTTTCCTTGGCCATTTTCTTCGCGGTGCGGATCAGGTTGTCGGCCACCAGTTGGCGGCGGGCGTCTTCGGCGACGTAGATATCGTTGAGAATCCACACGCGCTTGAGCGACAGCGAGGAAAAGCTCGGATACAGCTGGCAGAAACCCATCAACTTCTTGTCGTCATCATCGGCCAGGGCCAGATAAATCACCGATTCCTTGCGTCGCAGGCGTTTTTCGAGAAACGCGCGGGAGGAATCCGGGTAAGGCAGGGAACCGTAGAACTCGCGATATTTGACGAACAACGGGGTCAGCAAATCCAGGTGTTCGAGGGTCGCTTGAATAATCCGCATGATAGGTCTCGTCTTCAAGTGGCTGTCTTCAACTGCTCTGACGGCGATGGGAAACCCTGCGGCCGTGCTTCGATCCTGCCTTAAAGCAGCGCAGAAACGCAATGCGGAAACGGTTCAGGTTGCGGGTGGATCAAGCAGGAAGTTTCCCTTCATGTCCGCACCGGTGTCCGACTCCAGCGTCTGCACTTGCGCCTCGTCCTTCAGATTGACCCCCGACAGCTGCCGCCGACAGGCTTCGCGCATCAGATACAACAAGCGATGCGCCGCCATGCCATAGCTCAAGCCCTCAAGCCGCACGTTGGAGATGCAATTGCGATAAGCATCGGTCAGCCCGACTTTTGGATTGTAGGTGAAATACACACCGAGGCTGTCGGGCGAGCTGAGGCCCGGACGCTCGCCGATCAGCATCACGACCATTTTTGCGCCCAGCAACTGACCGATCTCGTCACCGATGGCCACTCGACCCTGTTCCACCAGCACCACGGGGGCAAGTGACCAGCCGTCGGTACTCATCAGCTCCTCCAGACGGGTCAGAAACGGCAAGGTATGGCGATGCACCGCCAGCGCCGACAAACCGTCCGCCACCACAATCGCCACGTCGACCCCGCCGGGGTTGGCCTGCGCGG
>JABFPR010000229.1:0-11963 GCA_022817345.1 Neoscelio sp. ZL-2020
TTCTACACTTTTTGTTCAATAACATTATGTTTATATATTTAACTCAAATAATAACAATTCGACACTAATATGTAATATAAAATGAAACTTTTACTTAAAATAAAAACTTGTTCTTATCGTAATATTATAAAAAAACTTAAATTTGTTATTAAAATAATAATACCTAGTTTTTAACTAAACAACAAAGCAGATATTTTTACCAGAACTACAAGAGGTATATAGTCTTTTTGTTAAATATACTGAATGCTAGAAGTAACTTAATAACGCATGTATTATTAATGTTTTTTTATTTTTGAATGCTCTAAAAAATGTATATCTGTTCTTTTTTGTAGTTTTACATTAACTATCTATTTATTTTATTTGTTATTACTTTTACATTTTTAAAAATATTTATGTTAATAAATCATGGAATTATCAATCTACCTTTTGTAATATTTTGTCGTTCGTGGTTCTTTTTACACTTCCATTTTTTAAATTAAATATTCGTATTTCAAACAAATTGATTAATTCTGTACCTTTATTATACGTTGTGAAACTTGCGAGTTCTCAAACTTCAATGTAAACGGTAATTTATAATAACATTCATTTAATTACGTTTCATAGGTTTTGTGTGCCCTAAGATTTTTTGCAAGCGGGTCTTACCAAATGGACATTGGTGTTAATAAATTAATTGGAATGAGCCAGCCATCAGTGTCAAGATCCATTAATGAAGTTATAACTGCAGCCAACACTCCGTTAGTCATGAGGCAATGGATACATTTTCCGGAAACTTATGAGGAATTAGTCAGTTTGCGTGACAGGTGAATAGAATAAGTTATTTGAAATTAGCTTTAATTATGATTGCAATAACAAATAAAAATAAATTTTTTCATTCCACATTTATTGTAACTGTTTCATATAGTTGCGCTTATGTTATTTATTTATAAATTATAGACGTATTCCAATTAAAAGGTTTTCAGACGTGAATTCAGACGCGAATAGATACATTGTCGCTGAAAGTGATTTTTCTTTAATTTATATAAGACAAACATCAATCTTTTGGAAATATTATGTTTTCTATTCTGTCGGTATTTCGGCAATTAAATCCATTTTTAATCACGTTAAATATAATTTGTGGTTTTGTTACATCTTCTGCATCCGTTTTCTTTATTACTTTGATAACTATGAAGACGCTCTTAAGCATTAATATCTATAAGGCAAAGAGAACTGCTAATCATAGATTTTCATTCATTTTTTTCGTAGCTTCGTTAACAAATACAACATATCAGCGATTGGATGCATTGATTGCACACATGTGGCAATAGTTCCTCCAAACAGTGATGACGATGTATATCCGGAGCACATTTTTGTAAATAGAAAAGGTTTCCATTCTATGAACGTTCAATTGGTTAAGTCATCTACTAATATTCCTTTTCACAATAACCTCCTATTTATTTAATTCATAAATTAAATAAAAATATATTTTAATAATTTTACAGATATGCGATCATAATTTGAAAATAATAAATGTTAATGCGAGATTTCCTGATAGCGTTCATGATGCGTATATTTGAAATGTGTCAGCAATTAGTAATACTACGGAACGCATCAATGAATTATTTCCAAATTAGTATTTTCATTTACTGGGTATATTATTAAATATATTATATACGTATTTATAAATTTTAAGAGTAAAAGTTATACAACTTAAAAAAACGTTATTTTAAAATGTATTATTTTCCGTACATCGTCTTACGATATTTTAATCGATTTTTGTATGATGGTATCATTATTCTGATTTCATTAAACAGCACTTTAAAGTGACCCACTGTTTTCCTTATTTGTAGATTTAATCTACAACTCCAGGTGAACTCGAGGAATACTTAGTAATATTGCTTATTATCATATTCCCAGATGATTCTGGATATCCCCTGCGACCTTGGCTCAGGACACAGTTTGAAAATCCCGCAGAAGGAACTCGAGAGTCAATTTATAATGAAATATGTATAAGATGTCGAACAAGCATCGAAAGATGCAACGGAGTATTGAAGAATCGTTTCAGGTGCATGCATAAAGACAGAGTTTTGCATTATAGGCCACCTACGGCATCTAAAATAATCAATACTTGTGTCATTTTGCACAACATGGCTATGGACAATAATATTCCTTTGCATCGGGATGAGCTATTATTAGTGGACAGAGGCAACGAACCTGTGCACGTTGAAATGGAGAACGATAATTTGGAAGCCGGTCGAAGAGTTAGAGATGGATTAGTGGATTTGCTGTTTCGATAAAATGTACAGTAGTGTTCGACATTGTTAATTATTTTGTCATATTACAAAATTTAAATATACATATATATTATATTTTAAATATTTATATTTAAATCTGCAAGTTCATTTATAATAGTTTTTATTCCAAAACAAATAATATAAAATGTCGTGACATAAACAGTGTGCATTTTACATACATTAAATTTATATAAGGCAGTACTATAAATTTTAAAGTAATTGCTGTATCATACCATTTTTCATAAACATTATTATTACAAAATTGTGTATCATGAAATAATGCATGTTTTATAATAAGTAGACAGTTATATTAAATAGTAATGTTTTTAAGTTTCAACATTATATGAGTTGATTTTTTTATCAATGTGAAAAGTATTTAAAGTATTTTAATTGTTCTCATAAATAACGTAAATTAATTTATATAATAATTATTCAATGGGTTCAAAATATTCTATGTAATCATACAAATCATGTATCTCGTATTTGCATTTAAGTAGAATAGTGTTATGAATGAAATCGGAATTTTTGTTTATAATAGACATAGACGTAGGAAACAAGATTGATTTAATTATACAAAAGTTAATATTTCTACGTGTACAAAATGGAACGTGTTTCTTATAAAATGATATCTACAAATTATAATTTGTGTACCATTTACTTTATGAGACAGCAGTGCTTTAAAATGCTCTTCTTTTGTTATTGTTATAGTGTTATATAGTGTCTTCTCATTTGTCTTATTGTATCTTTTTGATAGCAAGGGTGATTTGTAACTTGTGTTGTGATATTTATTGTTATTTGAAAAGGAAAAAGTTTCTTTACGAAGATAAAAAAGATTAAACTTGACGTTAAAAGCTTCTCTTTGAAAATGTCTTCTGAGAATATTCCAGGTTAGCCAAAAAACATATTTTTGAATACAATGAAATATGTATTTGATTTTTAGTTTACATATCTATATATATTAACGAAAATGCGTGGTGAACATTATTATATTTATATTAACTTTTATTTGTTCTTTATGGTACATAATACCTATAGAAGCCAAACATTAGATAATATTATACGTATTGTTAAATTGTAATACATTATTATCATAGTAAATTTTAATGTCATGTTGAAAAATAATTACTTTTTATAATTACTATTCATAAGTAACCTGAGTCTTTAGTTTATAGGTATTTAGATATCTATTCTGTAAAAAATATAAGATAGAAAGGAATTGATATGAATTGAAAATGTAGAAATCAATATCTAATTATGAAGATTCATAATATATCCCTCATTTTGTACTGGGTACATACACAAATTAAGAAATCATGTACGAATACTGTACCTCTTTTATGTGTTTATAGATATTTAATTCGTTTCATTCGTTTGGTATAACACAATATATTTCATAAGTATAAATATAGTAATCCCTGATAGGACATATGTAACGTTACAATATAACTTTGACGCAACGTTTTTGTAACGTTCATACAATGTATTTTTAGAGGATATTGCAACCTTGATATAATGTTTTAGCAACGCTTGCTGAATATGTAGAATAACCATTTCTATTCAATCATTATTTTTATAAAAATAGAAAATATTGTCCTTGTCAGTGCAAGTACATTCTCATTGTTTCCAATTAATGAGTAAAATTAATTATTGCCCTTTTGATGACAATTTATATAAAATTAACCACTTATAAATATATACATACTAACAAAATATATATATTATAATGTAAATAATATGAAAAAAATAAATATAAACATAATAGTAAAAAGTACAATTATGAATAAATGAAGTATAATTAAAATAATAAAAGCAAAATTATTCAACTTAATATTTAGATTTTTAACGTATCATTTTATTATTTTATTTATACTTTTGCTGAAAATGACTGGCATGTCCTGCACCTGCGAATAAAAATTGTAGTTTTACAATACATATTTTTCTCAGTGTATAAAAAAGTGAGAACTATGATGCCTACTGTGAGTGTTTGTGAACGAGTGCGAATATTTATTTATATATATTTTATCTTGCAGCAAAAAAGGTACAAAGAAGAACAAGTGTAACTATAGAGCAAAGAATCTCACTCGTTGAATGTCTGCAAAATAAACCAGAAATGGTGCGTGGAAAAATTTCTGCCACCTATACAAGACGGAGATGGATGAGCGACTGGGAGGAGGTTGCATCTGCTCTCAACACCGATCCAAATGGACCAAGGAGAAGCAGCGCAGAATGGCAGAAAGTAATTATTTTATCATAAAATGAATAATTTATTTATATTAATATATTAATAAAATATTTAATATATATATTATTAAATAATTAATAAATTAATAAAATATTTCATTACAAAGATTCGTGTGTCTAATTTATTAACACAATAAAATTTTATTCATATTGTTTTATGAAATTATTCAATTTGTTATAATACAACTCAATTGAAACTCATTATAATATTATTAGCTAATGAACATTTTATTATTCATTTACTATTTTTTCCCATTTTTCCAGTACTGGAGAGATTTGAAGTCCAGAACGAAAGCAAAGTATAGCAAAATTGTTAAAGCAAGGAGGCGTACTGGTGGTGGACCAGCGGATGCTGAAAGTCTCCTTCCTGTTGAGGAAGGTATTTTAGCACTTCTGAACGATGTTGTCATCTTAGTAGACAACTCAATTGAAGAAGCTCCGTGGTTTCAAAAACCGCCATTTGTACCACCACCAGCTGTAGACAATGACGTAAATGTTGTAGGTGACGATCTTGCCATTAAAAATGATGAACTTGCCAATGAAAATGATCAGAACAACGAATGTTCAAACGAGGTACGTAATGCTTAAATGTATTATTATCGGAAATATAATAAATAAGTTTAAAATTAGAAAATGTCAGGAAACTATGATTTACCACTGTAAATATTACAATATTGTTGGAAATAAAAATGTTTCTACTTACATAATCATATTTTAAACTAGTGAATTATTAACATTTGTAAATAAAATGCACTTTTACATAGTTCTTTTATTTATATTTTATAAATTATAACAATTTCATATTCAGGAAATCTCTGCTTACGAATAACACAATTTAAAAATAAGATTTCATTTATACTCTTCCCTCGCCTAGGCCTCTTTCACGTAGGTATCCTCTCACATATGGAGCGACATTTCCGAGTTCCCCCACTCTTCAGTATCACGTTGCTCTCTGTTGGTTACTTTTACCTAGTTATTCAAATTTACATATGTAAGAAAAGAGTTTTTAAAAGTAAATGTTTCCAAATCAATTTATAAATTTGTAATTTAATTCATATTTAACTACCAATTTAGATGTAATTAAAAATATAATTACACAATTATAATACATCAAATTATTAATAATAAAATTAAATGATAAATATGGAATAAAATAAAATATAATAAAATTAATAAAATAACGTTTAATATGTTTTTGTAATTAAATATTTTTCTTTTATTTGTTCTTTTAATCTTGTACAATTTAAATCAGTACTTAGTCTCATACTTAAAAATATAACCTCATAATGAACCTGTGACAAACAAAGGTGTACAATTTGTTATAAAAATGTTAATACATATACATACAATTTTTTTCATATTAATAATTACTACATAAAAGGTCCAATGCGTATTCTCTTTTCTAAAATAAATATTTATGTTTAAATCTTAAAATTGCATTTTACAAACCTTTTCTTTTGTAAATTGCGTAGAGGTGACAATTACTATTTATCAACGATGGATCGCTAAACGAGGGTTGAATGCATTTTATTTTATTTATTTCATATTTAAAATAAAACATTTTATTAGAAATATAATTATTTTTTATATAAAATATAAAATTACATACATTCTTGAGGAATATATATACCTATATTATATATGTCATACTTATAATCCTTCACTTCATACTAGGAAGCAACACCAGATGTAACTGATGACGAGAACATGACATCAAATTTTCAACGTCTAACACAGCGTGCAAAAATCACCCGAAGAAAACTAACTGCAGACCCGGGTACTGTATTGGCCCTCTGTGCTGAAGAAACTTTAAAAATAAAGAAAAATTATTATGATGAAATGATAAAGTTGAGAAAAGAGGAAGTAGCCATTGAAAAACGCATTACAGCATCAGTTGAAGAAGGCAAGACAACATGTGTCATAATGTGAAAACTTTGCAACTTTTCTAATACTTTCTTACCTCATTTTAGGTCAATGTATTATTTGTTCTTTTTATTTGGTTCAATGTATTATTTACTCTTAAAGTATATAGTCTAGACAAATTTCCAAATGTTCTGTTTGTGATCACTCAAAAATATATTTCATGTTATCATTTATTGCAAATATTAAACTGTAACCAATTGTACAATTTCAAAATATAAGTTAATTTTTGTATGTTATAAAATAAAAATATTTTGTTCTTACTACCGTCTTCTTTCTTATTATTGCAAATCTATCTCTTTATAAGTCAGCAATATATATGAATAAACCATGTAGTACGAGTGCCGATGAATCGTGACTTCCTAGATTGCTAGTTGATCGTACTCCTCATATCTTAAATGGAAGAAGTGTGGAATTATTTAAAAGTAAGTTACAGAAACATTAGTCAAATTAAAAGTTGTGCAATTATAAGTATTGATTATTAATATATCACAATTATACATTGTTATCAACATACTATTTAAAAATATGTTGTTGACAGGCTTTAATATTTGTAGTATTCTGATTTATATTTTTATTGTAATAAGTTCTTTTTTTATATAGTCTTATTTATAGTACAAGTTTGAATAATATGCACAAAAGAATTATTTAACGACACAATGACAAAAACACGTATTTCATTGGTAAAAATAATTTATTATTAACGTTGTAATTACTTTTTGAATTAAGTAATATATTTCAGTAAGATTGTATCGTCTATGCAGCTAGTATTTATAATATTACTTACAACATATGAAAATTGCCTGTTCAAACCACTTGTTAAACATACATTCCGATGGCATTTGATTTCGACTTATGTTGTTTCATATAATGAGTTCTCATATATTTTCCCATTTATCTATAGATTGTAAAATAGATTTGTTCTTAAATATAGATAATAAATGGCTACCATTTGTAATTGTATTTACATTAGATTCAAATTTCGTCTTGAAAATACAATTATAAAAATGTATTTCTGAAGAACCAAGATCTACAAGTATTTTGTTGTTAAATATAACTTCTTATTGATGCTGTAATTACTTTTTGAATTAAACAAATATATTTCAGTAAGATTGCGTCTTCTATGTAGCTATTATTTATAATATTACTTACAACATATGAAAATCGTCTCTTCAAACCACTCGATAAACATACTTCCAGATGGCATTTGATTTCAGCGTATGTTGTTTCATATAATGAATCCTCATATATTTTCTCATTCTCTTATAGATTGTAAAATAGCTTTGTTATTAAATATACATAATAAATGGCTACCATTTGTAATTGTATTTACATCAGATTAAAATTTTGTCTTGAAAATACAATTATAAAAATGTATTTCTTAAGAAAAAACGATTTACACATATTTCGTTGCTAAAAATAACTGCTATTAATTCTATTACTGTTGTTATTAACTTTGTGTCACTTGAAAACTCTATATCCGTTTTTAATTTAAAAAATGTCTGTTACAAAGTTAAACATTACATAAAAACATATATTTTTACTATTGAAAACAGTATTTTATTAATGAAAAAGTAAAATGTATATATAGCGAATTCTTTTGTTATATTTTAAAATAAAACATAACTAAATTATAATTTAAATAAAATATAACTTCAATAAGTGTCATTGAATCGTGTCCCCATACACTGATAATTGAACGTCCTTCATAGCTTACGTTGAATCAGTAGTTCAAGTAACCACCCTAACAGAACACGAACATTGGACAAACGTTTCTCAAACGTAAAATTATCAGCATTTTTACGTTTATTAAACGTTACATAAAACGTTCACAACGTCAAAATAAACGTTTAATAAACGTAATAAAATTTAATTGAATCTTGTGTTTAATAATATGTAACTGTACGTTATTCCATTCTTAAGTATGTTAAAATTAACGTTCACTGATACGTAAACTATATTCACTCAGAAAAAAAAGCAACTTGTGTATAAAAATTACGTAAAAATAAAATTAATATTGTACATTAAAAACACATCCAAATGGATATTTTCTTTTTATGAGATTAAACTGTAAAATTAAAAAATGTCATTCTTATTGAAATAAGTTATTTAAAAAACTAGGCAAACCTGTCGATGAACGCCGCCAGCGAGATTCGTGTTGGAAACAGTGTTTTTATATGTATTTTCACGCGCTAAAACAGAATCTGCAATCAAAACGCGGCGCTCTCTGCACACTTTTGCGTAATTTGATAGTGCGACGCGACACATCTTAAGTTCTAATGTATTATATCTTAATTGTTTTTTTATGCTGAATTATTAATAGGGTGAATTAGGTCTGATGAAGCAAAAGATATTAAGTCTAGTAACTTACACTTGATAGATAAGTGCTGAACTTAGAAATTTTTTGAACATTTCTGCATTAGCGCAAAAGTATTTTTCATTAATTTCTCAAATATGTTTCAGAACTTATATCAATTTTAATCGATCTGGTTTGGGAAGTTTGAAAAGAAACTATTAACTAACATTAATTTCACAGGTTTTATTCCGAAGTTGAAAGAACACTGGATTTCCATATTAAATTGGCTATTGCCTTATGTAATTACAACGTGCATACAGCGAATGTTATTGTATATTAATGCATTATATTTATGTAATGTAAAACAAATAAAGGTGTGAAACAAATGAACTGTATTATTTCTGGTCATAAGTGGTTTCATATGTAGTGGTATATGTGATGTCATCGTAGGTGGCGTCGCCAACGGTGCCATTGCCTTTTTGGCTTGCTTTGAATTGGTTGTTTGCCTGACGGAACCAGATCATTATTTTCTCTTAAATATAATTCCGGGTTGCGTTTGCAAATAAGTTTAGAGCTGCATCTGGAATTTACAAATAGATTTTATGTTATACGTATTTGACATTTTAAATTTTATTTAGGTAATATATGCGAATTTTAACATAAAAGTATTGGAATAACAATTATATATATATAGAATGTACCAAAAATATTGTTGATAATTTTGCAGTTTTTGAAAGCGTCCTTGTCCACAGGACACAGGATGTAGTAAAGTTTTCAATGCAAACCACGGCATTACCTACGAGGCAGCAATTATTAGGACTGCTTCTTTTGTATGTGAAATTATTGAGCACTAATTGACAAAACTGAGGATTAGTGCATTCATTGCACAAAGGTCCATTCGTGTGTTCGTACTTTAGTCCATTATTTAATTTAGCTTTTTCATATTTCAACCGAGTAATTCCAACTTGTTGCATTTCGCTAAATCTGTAACATATTTGTTCCAAAGGCTTCTCTCCTTTACGTACTAGACGTTTCAACATACCAAGAAAATTTTCATACGGAGAGGCGCTAAAAGTATCCAGCGGACGTATGTTTTCAGTATCCTTCGCAATATGTACGAGATTGTGAATATTATGAGAAACATAAGTTTCTCCATAAAGACTAGTAAAGCATGTTACAAAGTGTACACACATTTCGTGCGCATAACGAAGAATTTCTGGATCAGAAATTGATTTTGAACAAAGTAGACGCACTGCAATATGAAGAGAACTTAAGAGAAATTAACATATATTTTATTTTTAACATCAACAATGCTAAGTAGTGCTACCGGACCAGAATACAACAAGAATTGTCGTAATTCTGTTGCTTTACATGATGAATATCTTTCTATGTCAGTAGGTTTTCTTGCAAATTCAACAGAGATATTACAGTGTAAAAACATACAAAATTCCGAAAAAGTATTGAGTGCATTTTTACCCTTTAAAATACGATATACGTGACTTCCGTTCATCCACAAACCTATTAATTTCTTTACTACACCGATGCATATCATGTGCATATAATCCAGAGGAACTTGCGAAACCAAATCCAAATCAGAAATATCTGTCAATACACTTTTTCCGTATGTGTAATCATCTTTATCAGTAGGATCATATCTCATTTCATCACCGATACGATCAGGACACCTGTTGCTCAACGGAAAACATATTCTGTTGTCAAGAAACTTGCCCTCTATAGTGCATTTTGAACAACTATTGTAACCTGTATGACCTTTTGTCATTAAAATAAATGACTTTGCAGGAGCATCACAAATAATAGAATTTATGGAGAATTTTATTGTTCTATTATCGAACTGTATTCCATTTTGTGTTAGTAATATCGCATCGTCCACAAATCGCCTTAAATATTCATTCGCCGAATTTCGTTTTTCTTTTCCAGAATAACAACCTATGAGAAAAACATTACCTTCAGGAATAGCACGTCCTAAAATTGGCCATAATTCTGTGCTGTTAGAAATGGGTAAACCATCTGTATTAATCTGGACGTCAACGTGAAAAATAATATTGTTCTCAGTACCTAACAAGTAATCTCAAATTCCTGATTCTAACCCGAAATGACAATATTGTCCTGGTGACATCTCAACTATTGAACACCGTCGAGGAGTTTTTAATAAAGTCTTGCTGCTACAAGGAAATTTGTGTTCAGGGAAATGTTCGCGTAAGACTAACACTAATTTATCGAGAGACAAATGTGGTATTTTACAAGATATTGCCCATTGAGCAATATGACGATGAATCTCAGCATATTTAGGATCAATTAGCGCATCTTGAAAAATTTCAACAATTGATTCATCAATTAATGGACCGTCTGAATTGACATCAACATTTGGTGAATTCTTTACCACTTGCTGAATCGCAATTCCCTCGGAGTTTACCTTGCATGATTGTTGAAAATTATTCGTATTTATATCAAATACTACAGATTGTGCATTTTGTATAAACGGGATGTTAATAGGCATTTGACACCCCAGGATACGATCTTCTTCACAAATTAATCGTCTTAGATGTCTTTCCGACATGTCACTTACTCTTTTCCGCTTTAACAGAGTACGTTGAACTTTGAGCATTATCTGTAATGAATCGAAATATTACAGTAAATGATATAATATTATTCAGAAATTTATTAATCATGTTCAATTATTTTAGCTGGGGATGTGTTATCGTTCTTTTTGTTGTTTCAGACAAAAATTACGTCGAAGTACACTTGAATCCCGCATAACTTTACACGTACTTAGTGGATATTCTCAGATAACTAGACAAATAAACCCCGCATAGTGGACGTTTGTTTCTTCTGTATTAACCAATTAGGTGCAAATAATACCGCGAAACATTAAAACGCATCAAAAGGTTAACAACGACAACCAATCACAATTACGTAATAACACTGTTTGGATGTTTCCGGTCCCGCTGGTGTCCACTGTGTGGGATCAAGTGCATTATGATAGTATAAATTAAACTTTAATTATAAAACATTTATTTTGACGTATTCATTGAACACATAATAAGACACGTTTTTAAATGGTTTAATTCGATTCTATTCCAATTGTCGAATAACATTTGTCTATGAAGTAAGTCTTTCATTTAATATATTTAATATTATCTACAGCATATATTTAACAATAATTCAGACTATCCTATTAATTGTTATTTTCCATATGTTTTTTGTACACTACTTGT
>JABFPR010000230.1:0-11914 GCA_022817345.1 Neoscelio sp. ZL-2020
CCACTTTTTAGTTTTGTAAACCACTCAAAGCATTGTGATTTACCAAGAGCATGCTCACCGTAAGCTTCGACAAGCATTCGATGTGATTCTGCAGCAGTTTTCTTCAAATGGTAACAGAAAATCAATGCTGTCCGCAAATCGTAGTTTCCAGGCACAAAATTCGACATGTTCAACGCTATTACAAACTATGCTGTTGTATGAAACTTGTATTGTGTGAGTTGAAAATCTTTGTCGGATGCCAAAACAAGAAAATGGCGCCAATGACGCTATTTGACGGTAACTACATTGACAGCTAGGGCCATTTATGGGCAAATTTCGGTTTCATATTTGCAAACCTGATACACGGGTCCATATGCAAATGCAGCTTGATCATTGATTACGAATTTACAATTGTAATTTTATAATTGTACTGAAATAGTTACAAAACGTATAAAATCCAACGGGGAATTTTCATAAAGTTGCAACATAAGTTAAATCTGTATCAAGTATTTATAGCAAATATAATTCTACCCACAATAATTTACGTATTACTTATCTTCAGTCTGGTTTTCACATGATTTTCAAACATTATATCCACACAATCATTTTATTCATTTTTAATTTTATCCGCACTATCAATTTATCGAAATTTCATTTTATTCAAATCACGTTTTATCTATTATTCATTTTAACCACACTACACATTTATCCAAACCTCATTTTATCCACAATATCACGTTATGCAATTCTAATTTTATCCATTTTTCATTTTATCCACACTTACATTTCATCCAAATTTCAATTTATGAAAATCTTATTTTATACACAATTTTAAGTGAAACTGTTACATATTACTTAATTTACGTATAAATTCGTGGATAAAACAAAAAAATGTTTAAAATATGAATTGGATAAAATAAAATTTGGATTCAATGAAATTTGGATCAAATCTTAGTGTAGGTAAAATGAAAATTGGATCAAATGTGATTTAAATAAAATAACAGTGTGGACAAATGAAAAATGGATAACATGAGATTTGGATATAATGATAGTGTGCATAAAATGAAAAATGGATTTAATAACATTTGGCTAAAATTAAATTTGAATTAGTGTGGAGAAAATGAAAATTGGATAGAATGAGAATTGAATAAAATGAGATTTAGATAAAATGACATTTTGATTGGACGATAGTGTGGATAAAATAAGATTTTGATCAAATGAATTTCGATAACATGAAAATGTGGCTCTAAAAAAGTCAGAAAATTTGAAAAATTGTGTACAAATTTCTGAAAACTGTAACAATTGAAACGTTCCAGAGATTTGCAGCATTTTTCAGGAAAATAATACGCTTCAGGAAATTATTCATTTCACAAATCTCAGTTGCCGGAAAATCTGGGGAACTGAATTTTCCAGATCTCTCGATTGAGTAATTTTCTGAAAAACTATGAAATGAAAGTATGAAAACTATGAAAATTTAATGTTTCTTTAGTTTTCTAGAATTCTTTACAGAATTGTTCACAATTGAAGATGTGGCTCTAATAACGTTGCAAGTGACATTAAAAGGGTGTCCCAAAATTCACGCAAGAAGTAATTTTGATAGAAAACACAGGTTTTTAATTAAAAATTGTAAATATTTTATTGAATCATAAAGTATATATTATAAGGTTATGTATGGAATAGCATATCGTGTAAGTAGCCTCCACGGCTTTGTTGGCACATATGCATTCTTTGTTAAAATTTTCCATGATCTTTTTGCATAAATGTGGCTGAATTTCGTTTATACAGCACTCAATTCCCTCTTTCAATCAATTTCTCTTTCTTGTTGGCATAAACCTTAGACTTCATGATTCTCACTTTCGTGAGAATACGCTGTAGAGAGCTTCTCGAAATGTCCAATTCTTGACCACTGTGCCGAATTCATATTCTCTCAGGAACACTCACGAACTGCTTCGATATTTTGTGTTGAACGACTTGTTGAAGGACAGCCAGAGTGTCTAAGATCACTAATTGATCCTGTCTCCCTGATTTTTTTAATTAATCTCTTCACAGTTGATGAATTTATATCACTATTCTGACAATATTTTGTATAAAAATTGCCAACTGTAGCTGCCAAATCTTCATTATTTTTAAAATATTGCTCAACAATGAAAACGCGTTCTTTCGAGTAGCGCTCCATTTTTAATAACTCTGAACTGTCAGCTGTCACGCTGTCTTTTTTTTCGTTTGCAACACTTTAATCTTGCTTGAAGTTTGGGACACCGTTTAGTTAATTTTCAGTTTTCCTTCATGATACATAACCTGCGATATATAGATCGTAAGTACAGCGATCTAGATCGTTGAATATTTAATGATCTGGAGCTGGAAGTTTTGCGATCTGAAATCGTTAATTAGACGATCAAGATCGCTTATGATGCGTTCTATTTCTCTCAGTGTGCAAATTAATTAAATATATCTCAGTAAACTATTTCTGTATACTCTTCTATGTTAAAAAATAGATATAATTCACACTTCGTTCGCAATTATTAATTTATTACGTAATTTATGATTGTATCTAATCCATTAGTACCTTATAACTGTAACTAAGTTACATTTTTACTTTGTTTTGTAATTATTCAACCTGAAGAATAGTATATTTGAAAAAAAACATTAATTTAAACAGAAAACGTAAGTTGATCAACAAAGCAGTTTAAATTTAAACTGCACTGAGAAAAATGATTGTGACAGATCAACAACAAAAATAAAGCTGGTCTTATTACACTAACTCAACATTGACACTATGTAATTTTAACGTATATACATGATTTACAACCAACATGAAAAGTTATGTTGGTAAAAAGTAGGTTGAGTATTATCAACCTACTTTTTTATTTTACATTATATTATTTTACTTATTGAATTTTATTATAAACTATTAAACACTTGCGAGATTATGCATAATATTGAACTAAAAATGTTAAAAAGCATGTTTAACCTCAAATTAATTTTTTTCCTTTTTTCGCAAACTTTAGTTTTTGTTTTGTTTCATGTATTTTATCTCTCTCACGCACTGTAATATGGCGAAAACTATAACCATTGTAACCTATAATATATAGGTTATGATATATAATAAAGTCGTAACCTATAATAAAGTAACAAAAATACATTAAACATAATAGTTCCATATAATTTCATATAAGAAACCTATGATAAATTGTTCACGAAACATACGTATAATTAATTATAATATTTTTGTTTGTATTAACTATTATTATACATTTTGTAGAGTATTCACGCACAAATTTGTTCAAATTTTTTTGTTAAGAGTATTTTGACATTTAGTTTCTGTTATATTACCATTGTCCACCGTGTAATGTCAACATATTATCACTAACTTCAGATTTATTGCTCTTATGAATACTTATACTTATTTACTTGAATTCATACGACATGTACTACCAACATGAAAGACCTTCAAAATTGTATCTGTTCATCTAGCTTAGATTTTATGTTGGTCTTACAGATTTCTGTGTTGAGCTAGCACATTATTTTTCCCAGTGTGATATTGAAGATGAGAAGCGAGTTACAAGCTTAGAAAAGTAGCATAATCTCACACCATCTGCTGTTTCTCAAATAAAGAATTAATAATGGAGATTTTAAATTGTGCATATAATTCTGCACAATTTTGTATAATCAGAAATATAATATGTATAGGATTTTTATGTAACACTCGTACGTACATGATACTGTGTTATTGGAAATTTGGAAATTAAATTATATTATTTGGTTCCGTATTATTAAATTAAGCTACAGTCTAATTGGGAAGATTACATTATAGAGTTATGAAGTTTCTATGTTCAATTTCCAGTGTTTAGAAAATGTTGTCCCTGTATTATCTCGTCTGATCACTTTCCTATTACTGAGACACTGTGATTATTTCATAGTAATATTACTATGATAAAACAGACACAATCCAAAAGTGATATTTCTGAAATATTGCTATGGTATCATGTTCATATTACATTTGTCCTATCACCGCCTTGGAAAAACTGTTCATACTTGGACCATTTATGCACATGCATGTAATATTTCGTACTAACTATACGTGACCATATATTATCTCATATGGTTTCATGAATGGCTTCATTAATGTCATGAATATTATTTGATAATTTTAGTTCAAATTTTGAAGTTTTCTTCATGCAAGTCATGGGACTATCATATATATGGTCATGTATAAATTCGCATGACCATACATAAATTCACACGTGGCCATACATGGTTATGTATGGAACATTACATGCATGATCACATGTGGCTCATGTATGACCATACACAATCACGTATCGTCCATGTAGGGATAATTTTATCACACAAACAAATTTCCTGTAAATTAATATATTATATAAGTGTGATATATAATATTGACTAGGTATCTAAGGTAAGGACTGAAGAGGATTTCTGATCGACTCGTTGAGGCTACTTGGTCCGTCAAAGGTTGCGTCCAACAGAAGCATGATCTAATTTCGTATGAGAAAATTTGATTCCCGTTACTAAAACGTTATACTTTTAGCGATCTTCTTTATTTTATATTTGGTTGAATCAGTTATACCATCTTCAGTCACTCACATAAACGTTACTAAAATGAAATTCGAAACCTAAAATGTGAAAACAATCTTCGGCTTATCAATATATTTCTTAATTGTTAAAGTTTGGTAAATCTGAACGAAACATACACGCCTATTACACTTAATATATTTAGTACATTTGCATGATTGATCCAGTTATAATTTAAAGAAAAAAAATTAGCGAGGATGTGTAATTTGTAAATTTAATTTGTAAAACAGGTTAAGAGAACTAGATTTAAATAAAAATTTCTGAATAATCAAATACTGTTTCAATATTTTAACTAAATTTTAATTTAATAATCAAACGTTGACATTATGGATTAAATTGTTACAATTTCTAAAATATGATCGATTCTTAGAAAATATAGTTTTTGTGTTTTTTCACAGTTCACATTCTGTAAAATATAGTAATTTTACTGATATTTTTCATATATTATTATTTCCAAAATGAAGTAATTAAAATTTGTCTTAATTGTTTTACGTTTATGTGAAATATTTAACATGGTGTTATACTTTAATGTTCAAGTAAATGACTTTCAAAACAGCAAATGAACTAATAAATAACATATAATATGCAATTTGCCTGTTTGTTAAATCCGCGTGTAGCAGCTTATAAATTACTAAATTACAATTCTAATTCAAGACATTTATATTCCTTATAATAAGCAGTTTACTTTCTTTTTAATTTGTTATATTTGTAATTTTATGCATGTGATTAAAAATGTGTAGATAAAAGTTCTATCACGGATAACTTCTGCACGCTTGTAATAAAAACTGCAGTATGGATTTAATTTATGACAATATGACGGTGTGGTTATTGCTAAAGTTTTCGTAAAACAAAATGCTTTGTCAGCTGTCATAACGCCGTACAGACAATTCCGTGATAAGCATATTACTTCCTCTTTTTTCATATATAAAGTCAATGTGAACAAGGAGATATATTTTACATATTATTTTGCATCACCCTGACGTATTAACAGTACATTGATTCTTAACAAATTTACATTGCATATTATCGACATGAAAATTCTTTTCATATCTGCATCTTATTAGCATACATTCATATGTTTCAATTTTGAAATTTAGATTTTCATGTAGAAATTTCATCTTCGTCAATCTCGATAACGTCCATAGTGATAAAATTGTTTTTAACGGGATAGTATAATTTTCAACGATTGTCACATTTCTTCCTTTGTCGAGATTTCTATACATTCAACGCTTACATTATCAAGTGTAAACTTCCTTATCTGAGCGTGAAAGGTGTTGAAACTGATCCTAAACTTTTCTTACGTTTTCTCTGCTAAATATAATAATATCATTCATGGTGAATAATTTAATAATCGATTATTCTTTCATTAATATAAATTATATTCAAACGCGATGAAAACATACTTTTTATTAAAATAACTTTACTACATAACAAATCATTTTAAAGAAAAGAAACATGATTAATATTCTAACTTTACAAATTTGCTGACAATTAAAAAAAAAAACAATTGTGTAATTAAATTTCAAATTATAGATTAGTTTTACAAAACCTAGTTTACATAAAATTATTAATAATACTGTGACATTTTGTAATATTACATCGATAAAAAAATTATAAGGGAAGTTGTTACACCACATAAAGCTTCATGATTTGTTATCTACAAAATGAACAAATGTCCATATTATTATACAAATTGTATGTAATTTAATGATTCAGAACAATTTATTAGACTTATTGAATTTAGATATTGAAAAAGTATCTAAAATTACATAAATATAGATTTATAGAGAACTTTAACATGCTATATAACAATGTATATAATTTTACAGTAATTTTTTGTCCATTGTATACCTTATGATCTTATGAGGTATTGTAATTTTACTCACGCAGAAATAGGTTACCACATTTCTAACATGTACTAGTTAATTTGTGTAAAATAATAATGATTTTTTACTATACTTCCCAGGTAGAAATTGAGATCGGGCTCAGATATGGGCCTGATGAAGCACCCGTGCCTCCAAGGTATAGCTAAGGCATCCATTTAAGACCCCCATTTTAATTTAACGCACAGCTGAGATCTGTTCCCTGTCATGAAACTGGATCCTACTTAACACTGAGAATAATTAGGATCATATGCGGCAGTCAGCTCACCCAAAAATTTAATTAAAAATTATTAATTTACGCTTTTTATAATTATACATTTTTCGTATGTTATATTTTTATTCATATACTAAATAGAAATTAATGTTCAATATAAACATATCAGGAAAAAAACTTAACCGTACCATGATTCCATACCTGAGCCAGAATACTGCATAGAACCCAACCCGTCATACGAATATCTTACGTTATTAATGTATATATCAATTAAAGCAGATTTAGACACGACTGACTGATCAGGCCCTGATATAGTTGCCTCAGCGTATACTATTAATACCTGATTAGATCCTGATCCGGTTACCGTGGCACAAACGGTAAAGTGGAAACCTGATCAGATTCAATCTAGAGCCAAGCGTTACCTTCATGTCAGAACTGAATCAGGCAAACCCTATCGGGCCCTCCAAGGCCCTGGGCGAGTTTACTCTGGTAAGGAATGCCATATCATTGACAGAAATGCCATATTCTCTGACATATCAGTGCAAAATCAGTAATAGGAGACGCCTGATTCGATTTCTGCTTGTATTACAGCACGATGTACTACATTTATCTACAATAATTTAGAAATGCTGTGAAGAAACACAAGTTGATATCAGTTCGGTGACTAATATATTAACTTCCATATCTATTTTGTCTGTCCGTATTGATTTTTTAAATCTTGTCAAATTTGAAAAATTATGTCAATAACAGGATATTTCTTTTACATGATCAATCAAGTAATTTTACCTTTATAAATATCGTCAACATTATAAAATTGTCTGAAGTTTTTTATCAGTACGTGTTCAGAAAGTTTAGTTTCTATAGATAATACTATACCGATAAAGGAAGACATTTATAAATGAAATCAATGCTATTAAGTTATGTCAGATAAAAGGACCTAACTTTCCGGAGAGTCCTTTTGAAAACATTGATTTCTCTTATTCCAACGAATGCTTCGTAGAAGTAGTCTATATTGGAATATAAATCTTTAAAATCCTAGATCGAATGATGGACAGAAATTCGAAGATTAGAGCGTAATGACAGAAGAAAGATCTGCGGACAAAAATATATTAGAAACGGAATTTATTATCATGAGAATAAAATTCTATAGTTAAAGCATGATGAAAAATTAATACCTTTATCTGTATATAGTGGTCTTTCGTTTTGTATAAGTTAAAATTTCTGTTGTTCAAAATGAAAGTTCACTATATATTTGTAATCGGATGATAAGTATTATTTTATTTATGCACAAATATACTAACATATTTTAAGCATTGAGGTCTCGTATTTATTTTCTTTTATTATTAACAATTAATAAGATTACAAATAATATATCTAAAACAAGTTTAGTCGATAATATAGGAATCACCGTCGATACGATATTTCACCTTAATTTTGATCCAAATTTGTTTAATTCTTCAAACATGCCTTTACTCGTTCTAAATTGGATTCATTCGTAAAGTAAATTGTTTTAATACGATAAGTAAATTTTACACATATGGCATGGGCTCATTAGAACAGTTTACTCTCTGAATTACACCTAAAATTGGGAAATTATATTAAAAGCTTCATAAGCCAAATGAAAACGTTGGTGCAATTGAGTACAGAAGGTTAAAATGTAAAACTAGATTGTCTTAAAGCTAATATAGTAAAAACTCAATGCATTTCGTATTTGTTAATTTTTTCATTAATACATTTTTTCTGTTAGAAATACCAATAATATTGTTTAAATTTCTTTAAATTCAAAATTTTTTCAATTCCTTTAATTTAATATCAATAATGATAATGTTATATACTTACTACTACAGTAAAATTAAAATAACTGTAATGATAAATTATATTATTTTAATAAATTTTTTAAAATAATTTTATTTATTATTGCAATTGTTTAATATTCTGTCAACTGTGAATAAGTAAAAAGAACACAAAAAGATTATAAAATAAATAAAAACTAAATTATAATATAATTACAACTATTATGACAACTGTTAAAACACACGTATAAACGTGACAATGCGGTTCTTCGATGAATTATAGTGATTATATTATTTAGTCCCCCATACAAATCCTACCACAAATTCATAAATGGTGTTTCATAAATACCAAAACCCACAAAAAAATTCATTTAATCGTTTCCTTTAATCCACGATAGATGTCGAAAAAAGTTTATTTTAATTAAATGTCAATAGTTAAAAATTGTAATAAAACAAAACTATGATAATTCGTTTATATCAAATATAGTCAAACTGTTTACGAAACACCGAATTTCTCAAAAACACGTAAGCTTCAAAGTTTTTGAAAGAATTTATAATTTTAAGGCTATATTCTGAATTATTAACATATTATGAAAGGACTTTCGACTCTAAATTACTTAGATATTTTTAGATGAAAGAAAATGCAATTTCAAGGATGTATTCTAGTAGATCGTATTTGAGTAATCATATTTGTATATTATACTTGAACTGTATTATACCAAAATATAATACATAATTTTACATTATAATTGAGTAATTTGATATTAATCACTGATTACATGTTCATACCGGTAATTATTGCATTTTTACTATGTAATTTTCGATGTAATTATGTCTATTTATCATATATATTCAATAATTATTAGTCACTTTAGAAAAATTAATATAATATATAAAAAAGAGTTTTAGAATCGAATTGAAGCAGAACATTTTGTTGTTAAATGTCCATATAATAGAGAAACGCAGTATAGATAAAGGTCAAGTGAGATATAGAAATTTCATATAGTGTCAATTGATATGCCTGATAAACTAGGTTTTATTAGATCGATTTTAAAATAATAATTTAATGTTTCATATAATTGTAATGGTCAATGCACAATTTCAACGACGCGTAATTTCCTATTATACCATCGTAAGAAGTAAAATATTTAGTATAAATTCATTATTTAATAAAAATAATTATACAATTTAAAATGCTATTATTTGTTTATACATAATTATGATTTAATAGTTATATGTAATGTAATTATTTGATTAATTTCGAATATTATAATTTGTCGTTGACGTGTTAATTAAATAAATGTTATGAGATTATTCTTATTTTATTTTTACCATTTGTTTTGTCTATCATTTTGAATATTATCATAATTCAATAAATACTTAAATAAAAGTTTATTATTTCTCAACGAAGAAAATAGTAAAAAATTGTAAGGTTTTCATTTATGATTCTGAAAGGGGGTTTCTAAAAGGGAAACAAGAGGCAACTTAATCGTGACAGCATTCAATGGCCTCCTCGAAAATATTAAAATTTTATTCGAGTCCATTTTTTGCTTCTATACGTATTTCTAGAGATATTTTGAATTCTCGGTTTTTTCTGAACACCCTGTATGTATATTGTACTATCATAACATTTGAGTCTTTTAAGTAGTAATTTTGTTATTCGTTCAGCTCTTATGTCATTTGATCACTCCTGACTGACGATTATGTGAGATATGCCAAATATCTATTTTATACGTAGGTTAAATTTAAGCTTTTGTAATAGTTATCATTTATCTAAATGCTGCATGTAAAATATCTTCAGTCCAGACAGGCATATTCTAGAAAGGCATATTTTAGATAATACAACCGTTATTGCGCAATATTTGTGGGTTTGTTGTAGCATCTGGGTGTGGTGATGTGGAAGGGTCGTGTTCCTTTTAATTTGTACTTGCTGAATCTATCTGATTCTGGAGGAATCAGCTGAATCAGATTGAAAATCATAATCGCCAGGTATGCAGAGTTTGCAAATAAAAACTAAACTAACCTTTAGTTATGCAGCTTTCGACGTAGCTGTTCCATCTTGGCTTGGTTGGATTGCTTAGCTTTACATCTGCGCTTCTATTGAATGCATTCCTAGAAGCTACTAAATCCTCCCACCAAGATGGGATACATTGTAATTTCTACTGTATTCAGGTATGCACCTAAAAAAAATTATGGTAACAGGAAGTAAACATTTAGTTCCAACGGTTACTAAAAGAATATAGTTACTGTGACTAATTCATATGGTTAACGCAACTATAGTCACATAGTTGCTGTAACCGTGAATACAATTTTTATACGTTTTATAAAATAATAAACAAAACTGCATTAGAGAATGTTGGCATTTCCACACATGATCTGCAATTACCCTGTCTCACTTTCTGCAACAGGAGTGAAAGCAGATTTAGCGATAAAAAAACTGCGCCACCCGCCGAGGGTGGTAGGCGATCGTTCTCGCAACAAAATACAAATCAGTCGCGAAATATCGCAGCCCCGAATTCTTTATACATGCCAAATATAGGGTGTCCCAAAATAAACGCAAGAAGAAATTGCGAACTGTAGCTGCCAAATCTCATTATTATTGTTGAAAATTTTGTTGTTTAAAAACGCGTTGTTCATTCGTGTAGTGCACCATTCTTAATAACTCTGAACTGTCAGCTGTCACGCTGACTTTTTTTCGTTGGCAACAGATTACCGCACAAATGGCGCGACATTAAAATCTTGCGTGAATTTTACACCCTATATTAAAGATTTGACATGACAATGATTATTAAAAACGATCATCATCACCTCCAATCAGAGGGATTGGTTAGGGTTTATTTAGTGATTGATTGGCATTATTATTAATAATTACTTAATAATGTTCAATTTATGAGAACACATAAATAAAAATTAATGAAGATACAATAAAATCAAGAACATGAACTTACACGATTTCATGTATTTAAATGTGTAAAAAAGCATAACTTCTAAAATAGAAGATTGTTATGTTCTAAATCTTTGTTAAAATCTTTTCGAAATAAATATTCCTTGAAAATACATTTAAAGACTAACAATTTAGTTATGTATTACTTTTTTCTAACTTTTTAACTTTCGAGTGAAGATCATGATTTTTTAACTTTCACAATGATGATTTTAAAACGTGATTTTTAGGTATTTTAAGTGCATTTATGTTATAGAATATCACTGTAATTGTTTATATTGACGAACATTTTATTGGTAACTTCTGTGAATGTTCGGGACTTGATTAAAAGAATTGTTCTTAAAAATATCTTGAACAAATTTTTAGGCAAAGTATTATAAGTTTTCTATTTTTTCCAATTTTTATAAATTTATTTACATTAAACCTATTTCTGTAGTAATACGATGTAAGACAGGGTGGGGCAAAGCAATTTACTTATTTGAATTTGGCGCCCTGAAGCGATGGTTGCTCC